>JAUBNZ010001161.1:0-12460 GCA_032355485.1 Bonnemaisonia californica | reverse complement strand
ATCGGCCAGAAGTAGGCCTAAACATGACTGACTTACGGCTGTTAAAATTCACAAAGTTGAAGGTCTTCATAAGACAATTAACGGACAGTTGACTTTGCAATTTTCCGCTACCCAATTATTCCACTTGATATATTTAATTTTTGAAATTGCAGATGACTCAAAAGGACGAGCAGCGGACCTTGGCTTAAACTATTTTACGCCTGCTTCATCGGATATTGCTCACATTAGTACGATTGAGCTATTACCAATTACATCACGAATAATTTAAATTTGTTCTGACCCCAATAGTTCCATCGCAGCAGCTTTCACCTTGTTGGGTTGATCGATGTTGATACGGTATATGCCATCTTTAGGGATGGAGAGCCCTGGCTGCTGCATTCTAGCAGAATGGATGAAGAAGAGATGACCATTCTTCATCCCGATATTCCAAAGCCAATACGTGAAGAAAATTTTTATAGTATTTTTGGCTGTAAGGGATAATTTGCTACGTACAAGCCTTAAAGTCTTTATAAATGTTTTCGTCAAATAAAGGTTTTTCTCCATTAGCTATGCAAGCACCTTTCAAAGGCTTTAAGTTTTTTTCTAGGATATTTTTAAAGCTGGTGCCTGATATATTGGTGTCTTTGAAGCTTGCATATCGCAGATCAGCGCCATCCAGATTTGCGTTAGCTAGGTTGGCTTTATTAAATCGAGCACCCTGTAAACTCGTCGATTTCAAACTCGCTTTTTCTAAGTCCGCATCGATAAAATCTATATCACACAGTTGCGCAGAATCGAGCTTAACGTCATTCTCAATTAGCAGCTCAACAGCCGCTCTAACTTGGAAAGAATTGTTGATATAGCGATGCTCTTCACCTAGCTTTCTTTCTGAGCATCTTTTATCACCTCCTCTAGACAAACTAGCCGACAAAGAGCTCAGTAAATTAATTTCAGCAATCTTGCTTTCTTCATAACTTTGCTTTGATTCAATGCCTCCCATTACAGCATCAAAGATAAAAGCTAGAATAGCTAATACAATACCGATTTTAATTTCAATTCGATTTAATGCGTTATTTGTTGTCATTGATTTTCCTCTCGCATTTTTGATAGTGGAAAGTAGTTTCTAATGTTTATTTGCGGGCTATGCTGTGACTTTACAAGAGTGAAAGCCCCATTTGACGAATACAAAACCCTGAACTACGCTCATTGCTCAACTTAAGGAAGAGCTATGACACAACAGAACCCGCCATTTATCCTCGTCAAAACATGGTTACAACTCTTAAGCTCTGGACATGAAGATGATGTTCGTCGGCGTGCTAAACATATGCTTGAAAGTGCTTTTGGTAGTGTAGAAATTACGATTTTATATGTTGAGCAAGATCATCAAAAGAAGAGCGCTTAAAAGAGGGAAGTATCCGGTGGTGTTCTCTAATAATCATAGGCCTTTCGTTCCACATTTCCTCTAGGCCGAAATTGGCAAAGAAGTAAGCAAAAAAGACAAAGGCCGGTATATTTGTTACCCTGAACTCGCTCAACCAATTTCATTTATTTAAGAAAAAATATTCCTTATCCACTCTTACAGAATGGAGGTTTTTTGGGATGCAGATATGAGGGATTTATTATGCGTTACATCATTGCCGCAATATTATTTGTTTTTAGTTTCTATGCTTTTTCTGCCACTGAAATCAAAGTTGCCACATACAACATTAAATTCTTGGATGCAGAAAAAATTGACGGGCAAGGAGATCGCCGAACAAAGTTAAAGGACATTATCAGTGATATCGACGCAGATATTTGGGCTTTGCAGGAAATAGATGATCGCGCGGCTTTAAGAAAGATATTTTCAACAAGTGATTGGAACCTCATCATTGACGAAGATAGCGGCAGTACTCAAGATGTTGCCTTGGTAGTGAGGAAAACATTAGGGTTCACTAATGTGAATGCAGATATGGATGCAGACGATAAAAACTTTCTATTTTCAGGTAGCGCAAATAACAATTTCTATCCTAGCAGAAGAGACGCTCTAGCCATCGATATTAATGTTCCCGGACAGAACAATTCTGAATTCACAGTCATTGTAATGCATACAAAAGCGCGTGTTGGGGGACGAGCTGCCACTGAACCACGCAGAATAGGCGCAAGTATTGAACTCATTAAAAAGATTGAACAGGACTATGATGGAAAACGAGTAATTGTCTTAGGTGATTTCAACGATACCTTCGATGATAGGTCTTTAAATATACTAGAAACAGGTAACGCAACAGCGTCAGCCAAGATGGAAACAGAAATTGGAACGTTTTTAGTGAATTTGACTGAGCCTCTTGGCGCGCAAGGGCATGTGACATTTGGCAGGAATTCAAGTGATATTAGTGGTGAAGCACTAGATACGACCGATGCTGATGCAAGACAAAGAAACTTTCTTAATTTAGGTAATGATAGTCACACTGGCGATCAAATGTTTGACCAAATTTTAGTTACTCCAACTCTACATAAAGAATATATTGGCGGCTCTATAGCAGTCTATGACAATGCATTGGCTGCTATAGGGAATAATACCACCAGAGCATCCGACCATTTACCTGTATATGCTTCATTCCTGATCGGTGAAGAGACCGAAGAATATGACGTAAAAATAAGCGCAGCTCTGCCTAATCCGCAAGGACATGATAAAGACAATGAAACCATCACCCTGACAAACATGACTAATGCCGAGATTAATTTATTTGGATGGTTCATAGAAGATAAAGCGAGTAACAAAAAAGTACTGGATGGTCATGTTTTAGGCATTAGAGAAAGCAAAGAAATAAAGCTTACAGGAAATGCAATGCTAAATAATGGTGGCGATACGCTGCATTTAAAAAATAGCGATGGACAGGTTATTCATACGGTGACTTATCAGGATTTTCAGGTCATATCAGGACAGGCAGTGAATTTTTGAAATTAGAGTAAGAGCTTTATAGGGATAGAACGGTTAGCCTTTTAACTAGTTTTCAGTTGTTAGAGTTAGCCCTAAAAATGTATATTGGCACTTCGTACGATTACGTAAAAATGTTGGTTTCAGAATATATACACTTCGACTTTTCATCACAAGATGTAGAGAGTTATCCGCTGGAACGTTTACTAAATATATTTGGTAAATTAAACAATAATGAAGTGCTTAAAAAAAGACTAAACAAGTTACGTCAGGAGAGAAACTACATTGCTCATGAAGCGTTAATTGTAACGATAGGGAAAAATCCAGATTTGGAGACACTTCATAAGAAAGCCGGAGATTTTTATGAGTTGGAAGACGAGTTAAAAGAATGCTTAAATTTGCTAACCGAAGAGTTTAGCAAGTTAAAAGTAAAAAGCGAATTTAGTAGATTGATGGGTAATAAACCACTGTAGTTCGCTTTGTATTAATAGTTTAAGAAGCACAGAAATTGTTGCATTTGGCAATTAACTGATGGTCGGCAAAAGACATTAGCATTCCAATGCAAATGCTCGACTGAACTAGTACTTTGTACTTGTTACATTCAATCATTAAATTTAAACACGAGTGGTCGGTCACTTTATTAATAGCGGTCATTTGAATCTTTTATTATTGATAGAGAAGAAAGAAATAGTGCTCTACCACAAACAAAGTGGCCCAAATAATTAGTCCCTTGGGCGTTTGTCTGCCACAAATCATAGCTGTCACAAGGTATAGTACATAGCGTTAATTCTTCCTACACTTGCATTCCAGCACCTCAAGTAAATTTTACAGCCATAACATTCTTCCCCTCACGATTAATCAGATAGCTGCCATCCTCCATTTCCATTGCCTGCCCCACCATCGACAACTTTTCTAGAAAATCCGAGAATTCCAATAGGCCTACCTCATCTTGCACATCTTCCGGCAACAGCGCATAGATTTTCCCCGGTTGGGCCAGTACCGCGTATTCTTTCAGTGGCAGACTCGCCATGAGAAGTTCTTCTTTGCGCGTCAGCTCAATGCGTTCGATATTAAAGAGGTAAGGAGCCACCATTGGGATGACCACCGCTGGCAGTGCCACAGCAGCCCCCGGAATCACTGACAAGGCTGCAATGGCAATGCCTGAAATCACCACCGAATGTACGGCTGCGCCACTCACTTTGACATGCCAGCCTTTCGGAGAAGACGCAAAGGGATCACCGTACAAGACCCACTCACGCACAATTTCCTGCACCAGATGCTCTTGTTCAAGCAAGAAGTCTGGGACATTTAACGATAAAAACCACTCGTTCAGGCGCTTTGAATTGAGCTCTTCGCCCTCAGGAAAAGCATCTTTAACCGCTTCTAAGGTAATCATACTAGTAGTCATTTTCTTGTTCCGCTTGGTAAGGAAAAACAACCGCTTCTTCATTTAAGAATCGCTTTGCAGCCCAAACCAGTTCATTTGGGACTTGCAATATCTGCTGCTTGGCCAGGTCAGAAATTCCGACTATATTTGCACCAACTCGAGCAACCAATGTGTGAATCGGTGCTGGTGAAAAAGAACGAATAAACTTATCGGCAGCGAGATCAGAGCTCGGCCGGAAAAAACCAAAATTGGCTTTATGCTCACAACCGATGGGATAAATAAATAACACCTGGTGTCCACCCGATTCTTGAAGGTTTTCACTATGCCAAGCGAAGGTTTCGTATGGCATATTGACGAACTTCAGAATGTCTGCAGCATTGGTATCAAGCAGAAAACAGATATAAACACCTGCCAGGTGAGGAAACCAACGCTTTATAAATGCATTTCCGCCACGACATAGAACGGAACCCGCTATCGTCATCCGCGCGTTACCATTATCCATATAGATCATCGTGACGAACAGCTCTAACTCCTCGGGTTCTTCGAAAAAGTAAAGCTGCAGGCCAATTTCGTCGTCTGCCAGATAGCACTGTTTTCTGAAGAAAAACAGCACCTCACCAGCAGGTAGTTGCTCGGTATCCAAATCATGATTGGCTAATAAATCTTCGCGCGTTTTACAATAAAGCGGAACACTACCCTCTTGCTTTATAATCTGCCTGATACTATGCCACTCCGCGCTGCCAATCTGGTCCGCGCAGTGCACCTGAGTCTTCATGGGGTAAGTTTTGAATTTTAGCACCTCTCTCTCGATCAAACGCTGATCCGTAAAGCCCTCAAGATTTTGATCCCTTGAATAAGGCCGGGTTGGCGCTAATTCATATAAGGTATGCAGCTCTTTTTCTATCGACATGCGTTCTTTCAATATCACCGTGTGAATTCCCGCTTCGGCCGCTGCCAGAAACATCTGATCGATCAAGAAATTCGTCACGTCCGTATTAAATCGGTCATCGATCCCGCTTTTCAGAAAGAGCTGTGGGTAGAAAATGTTCTGTTTATTGCCAAAGCTAAGCGGCCAGTCTGGATGCCCCTTGAAGTGCGCTTCTGCCTTCTGGCAGGCATGCTCCCAGAAGCGCATATCCAGTACTTCCATAAGCCTCTGTAGACGACCATCAGGTGAGTCGGCATGCTTTATATCGCTGGCCCGAAGCCGAGATAAATCCCCAGAGAAAATGCTTAAAGGTAATGGCCCGTTCATGGCGATTTTGGCAATTCCCTGCACCGCCGCGATGCCGAGCTGGCTGGAAGGCAAGCGCTGAGCCAGAGTCTGGCCAAGATCAAAATATCTCTGGTATTCAAGGTTGTTCCCAAAACTTATTTTCGCCTTTCCTTCCAGGCTAACTGAAGACAAATACGTCGCGTACATTTCATGTGTATTCCGACAACGGGACACGAGTGAATGCGAAAGACGCCGGGTCTTAGCATCGGTCTGCGCATTAGGCTTTTGCAAAACGATGGACAACAGCAGTCCATACAAAGTGATGTCATTAAGGTCATGATGCAGGTGTTCATGCATACTTAAGATGTTGACATCCGTATCTTCGCCAGGTGGCGAGATCAGCCAGAAAGATGGCAAAGACTGGGCACAGCCGGTCTCGGCAGCGGACTGCATGATGTCCATGCGATTAAAATCAAGTTCGCTCATATCGTGCCTCGCTAAGCATGCCACTCTCAATTCGATCTTGCAGATTCATCGATTTTGATGCCTTGAGACCTTATGTCAAGTCAAGAGCGTTCGTAAAGTGACTTTTATGGAATCCGAACTCGTTAAACAGTATCACCTCAAGACAAATTACGGTCGTTCAGAGCAATGCCAATACTTTAAGTATTACAGTTCAACGCTTTCCATTAGTTGCCACTGAGTTTGAATAAGCATATCGCTCCTCGTACACCTAAAAGCAGCCCTCGACTTGTATCGATGTTTGTTTTGCGAAAAACAATAAGCATAAAATTAAGGTTAGTGGGTTAACAATTGTAGAGAGGGGATGTCTCTGAACCACACATATATATAATAAATTGGAATCATAAAAAGCCCTAATAACCAAAGCAATATGACTATGTACAAACCGAATGATTCGATGGGTTTATTGTTAAAATCAAAGAACTTCGATAAAAATATTAACAACTTTTGGTGAGGTAAAAACCTTATTCTAGAAAAATATAAAGATAACAAATACAGCCATGAAAGAAATGAGCTAATATAAGCGGAAGCAATGAGGCTAACCCAGACCCAAAACGAAGCGTCAAAGCCAGCTCTAGGCTTAAACAAAATTTCTGATGGGGTATCCGGAAGAAAGAAATTAAAATCGTCTCCTACTGATATTATAAGCATGTAAATCGAGAAGCTGACACTTAACACATATATAAAGCCTGAAAGAAAAAAATCAGAAAGTAGAATAAAAAATAACACTCTTTTTTCTTAACAACTGATATCTTTTCAATTAATAGTCTAGATTCCCAAAGAGAGAAAAAGTCTGCGATGCCATTTAAAACTAACGCCATTGTCATTATGCCTATGACATTCCCTGTAAAATAACTTATGGCAGAAAGCGGTCTTTGAATGAAATAGTCAAGATATGTAGAAATACCAACTGAATAGGAATCTATAAAAAAAAGGCAGTACTTACAAATATAGAAGATGTAATTAAAGAATTTCTTATGCATATCCATGACCACTGACGCACGCCGTATAAACTCTCAAACAGCATATAAACGTTAATTGCCCAATCGTCCTTGCATACTCCATCTTTGGAAGAGTAAAGGTAGTCTCTTACAGCTGCTTTCGTCCGATCATTTGACGCGTCGCTGATATATTTGAAAATAGCCCAGATTGCTGTACTTACAAAAAAAATAGCGCTGAAATATGATTGTAATCCACTCATTTTAAATAGCGCCGAACAGAAAGTTTGCGCTTGAAAATTGAAAGACTCTAGAACAGTAATCTGTGAAGTAGGTATCAAAATACAAAAATGTGATTAAACATGCCATGAGTTAAACGCCCGTTGATCATCAATACCACTTGATTTCAATAGACTACCTGCAATTGATAAAAAGGCCAGTAAATATAATTTTGTTTAGTTCGAAGTCACTGTCATTGCGTTAGAAGTGGTTTGGCTAATGGCTGCTTTGAAGAACGATACTACTCTTGTTGAGTCTACGCTATTGTCTCAATTTCGGCTACTAATGCCCTTGGACATGCGTAAAGTCCAGGGGCCGCAATACGTACTAAGGCGAAGTAGAGCTTTAGACAACAAGCGGACATTCAAAGCCTACAATTTGGGGCTAGTGCTAGTCCCAAGCCAGCTTACTGGCTGAACAAGGCTATTTTGTCGTGTGCGATTCTGAAAATTACATTTTTCAAATTAACCATTCCATTTGTTGCCACTACTGTCGTAATGGTTTCCATCGATGTTTTGCGAATATCGATTTCCATTAACGTCTTCCCAGTCGCCATCATGAAAAGGATCTGAGTCAGGATTGTCTAACCAGTCTATCTGCTTTGTATTATCTTTTTCGTCATTTTCTGAGGAAGATAATAAAAAAAGAACAACGTTAAAAAGGCCAAAAAACAATAATTTAAAATATTTCAATTAGCGTCCCTTTTTGCATATGGCGCCTTACTAATGGGCGCAAAAATACTTGGTTAAAATTAGCGACGAAGGAGCACAAGCCAAACGTTTTGTGTCCTTTTGAGTAACTTGTTAGGTGCAATTACCCCGCTAGCCACAAACTCAACATCAATGATAACCATGTGAGTACGTATAAGATTATACTTGGATTTTTAGATTTTAAATTTAAATGAATGAATAAAAGTGTAAAAGCTACGCCAACGATACCTGATAACATGCTACTGGCAGCTGACTGCTCAGCGCTACCGAAAATTTTGATAGGTAAGAGAGTAAGTAGCCCCAAAACAGCCAAATATATAGACCACTTAACTATTTGCTCTCGGAGCAACTCATCTGGATCAATAAGTTGGTTGTTTTTATTGCGAAACAGCTCCTTGAGTATATCTATAATTTCCTTGTCAGCTTCAGTCATACTTCCTCTGCATCTAACAGCTTATTACTGAGACTTCATAGTAACACCCGTTTACACTGAAAAACCATGATCTGCGTTTCTAGAGGAAATAATGTTAGGAGTCGGCTTTACGTACAACTTTGTCCTTCAAGTTTAGCCGGGCTTCGGCCAAAAGCAGACATTAGCTTATTACTTTGCAGGTTCCCATATTGAATGAGGAAATAATAGAGATGCTTTTAGACGTCCATAATAGTAGCTTCTCACCAATACCTTGGCTAATATCAAAGGCAACAGCGGTATAACTTTTGTTCAATCCATTAAGGTCTTATATTTTTGTTTATTTCATCAATGATTTCTTGAGTACCAGTGATCATCGCTACGAAACTATTTTTGAAGGTTTGGTGTAAATCTTCATCAGATACAGTCATACCACCGAAAAGTTGAATGCCCCAAATAGAAAGCCTTTCATCTGCCTCACTCATCACCCCTCTATACCTTACAGTATCCTCTCCAAGACTTTCATTCACTTTTAAACTAGATGATAACCCCATTAAGTTAGTTACAAACTCTATTCCTAATTCGGAAGGAGTAAAAACAGTATATACAGATTCCTTCGGAAGATGCTTACCCCAATGATGCCAAATTAGACCTCTCCCAATAAAGGCAATTAATTCATGTAGCAACTCATGATCTATTTCAACCACCATACGCTTCTCGTAGCCGTCTTTTTCAGATGGGAGTATTTTGTAACCATAACTCTCTTTGAGTTTATTATGGAGTTTCCGATTTTTTTTTAGTCGCTTTGCAACATCAATTGATAGTGATTTATTAGCATCAGAGTGTGTTGCTCCAAAAGGTAAAACGCTTGCTAGATAGTGTTCTAATTTGGATTTTTCATTGTTGCATGGTTTACACGATGGGACTTTAGGTAGATCACCTCTTTTTTCAACTTGAAAAAACTCTCTAGGAAAAACATGATCTGCTGTAGATGATTCACGTATACGGCAGTAAACACATTTCTTTCCTTTATATTTTTTACTTCCTGACATTCAGAATTATTACCATCTTTCTTGGTTATCGCTGTATATAAGACATTCAAGTGTAAATACAAAGCTATAGCCTATGAGAACTTAAACCTATGACATCTTACCAATATTTATTTCTACTTTAGTCGCCACTTTGAGGCTAAAGTAGTCTACAGGTAAGGTTAATAAAGTGACTTCTAAATATCTCATTTCGGCCAATAGCGGACCAAAGAAAAATGAAGAGCATCCTTTTTATCTAATTTTCTGAAGAAACAGGTGTGGGAAGGCCTAGGGTTACAGAAAAAGACATTTTGTGCGTTTGAGCATTTTCTTGCCCAGTACCTTTTCCTCCACCTAATGAAATGTCAACTACATATAGCTTTGCTTTAAATCCTGCTTTCATCTCTTCCTTAGTTGCTGCTTTTGCGGAGAGGGTTACCTCGAAATTCACAATAGTAGCCTGTTGTTTGTGATATTCAGGGGCATTTTTGTCTTTTTTATAGTAAAAGATTCCAACTGAGTTTCTGTCATCTCCCTGTATAAGAGGTGCCACTAATCCCTCCATGCCATCTCTTTTTCTAGCATCTTGAATCTTGAATACCATTAACTACTGCACTTAGCGATTCAGAAATAAAATCTTGTAATTCAATCATTATAATCTCCTTTCGTGTTTTAGGGTATATCAGTCAATTGAAGTAACCCCTTCAAATTTAGCTATTGGCAACTATATTGTTTTTTAAACAATGCCACGATAATCATCAGAAACGACAGCTACTCAACATTCAGACTAAAATTAAATCCATAAAGTATCCGCTTTCTTGGATTTATTGGTTCCCGCTGGGTCAACTTGTTCACTAACCTTCTTTCAATTTGTTTTAATCTTTAGGCCAATAGCGGACTCAAAAATACTGACTATGTTTCACTCTTGCACACCGCTGCTATGCCTACTTTAAGTTTACCGAATGAGGAATCTGTTCATCGGCTGTTTTTAGGAACACCACCAAATTATCGATGTCTTCCTTTCTGATCAGTTTCGAATTGCCTTCCTTATTCACAGCAATCTTAATAACCTTGATCGTGTTCGGAGCAATCGTGTAGTATGTATTTGAAGAGAACTTCTGAAAAAGAGAATCGTCAGATAGAAGCGTCTCATACTCCAATCCATTTATCTTGATCTTGGTTGAAGGAAGAACTGCACCAGAAACTTCCCCATAATTCATGACGGCAAGTGATATCGTATAATTATCTGGTATACGCTCAACTCCTACGACATCGTTTAACGAATCAAATAGTTCTTCTAAGTCCTCTATTCTTGTACTATGCTGATTTACTATTTCTTCGATAGAATCTATTTCTCGCTCCAAGTATTTATCAGCATTAGGAGATCGTATCCCATTTCTAACCCTCCGTTTTGAGAAACCCATTTTTGGAATATCATGGAGACTTCTCCAGTCGAATGGTATGTTAGTTAGAATGGTAAGGTTTTCCTTTAAAAATTCTAGATCTTGTTTCATATCCACTAGAATTAATTCTTTCTGTTCGATCAGTCTTGTTGCTGAAGACCATTTTATTTTAGCTAAGCTAATATCTATGGCTGTTCCAAAAGTCATAAATTTCTGAATTTTTGCAATTGTGTAACTGTCATTTTTCAGGTAATCAAGTTCGCTGGACGAAAGTTCAACATCATTGAATGTCTCGACAATATTGCTATCAATTACTTTTATATCTGGGGCTGAAAGTGCGTCAGTCAACCATATGGTAATAAAGATAGAGATAGGTGAGATAATCAGACCTAGAAAAATAGTAATGCCAGACTTAAGCGTTTCTTTTTTCAAATCATGAATATGGTCTTCTTCTTCTTTTGTCATATCAAATCTCTTGTCGAATTTTACATACAATTTCCCAACTAATTACACGAACAAATTTAGTCCGTGAGTTGAAGGCTCCACAAACTCTCATTGCTCCATTTAGCTAAGAACTTTTTTGGTGAAAACATTGGTACCATATTTGCACCAGTGTTATCCATCGGAATTATCTCTCATTTATAACTTACTTAATTTTCAAGATCTACGACGTTTGAGATGCGAACATTTGGTTAAGGAGGTTTTTCGGCCAAAAGCGGACGTTGTTGTCATGGTAGTTATTGATGTTCGTTCGGCTGGTATGGGTGATTACTCGCCATTCATCTTTTATTGAAAGAGGCTGCCCTGATCTGAAATAGCAGACGAAGTTATAGTGAGGATTTGAAGTTTATCCATAATAATATTTCGCTCTCTACAACTGGCAATAGCAATATAGTGCTAGCTTTTTCAGTTAAGCCATTGCTAATATTTATAATTACTCATGAATAAGCGTTGAACCAATTCCGGTGGATACCGTGAATTCTTAGCAGTAGACAGGCAGGGTTACCGTGAATAAATACGATCCTGAAGTGATTTCAGAATTAAGTGAGGATATGAAGTATATTCTGGATGCCGAACTTAAAAACGGAAATTCGATAGTGGAAACAAGTCGAAGTTGGCCTATAGCAAATGGGCTTAATGTTTGGCTTACAAGAAGTTTTGCAACGGATTACTGTTTTGTGAATACTGAATTAAAGTATCGCTTTCTCGGTGACCCACATAATGGTGAGGCAGAGTATTGTAATCCCCAAACAAAACAAATCATTACTGCTTGGGGGAGGTAACCCTAACAAGCCGGTTTAATTCACTCACTACGTTCATTGGGACAAATTGACACTGGCTCAATTCGTTTCTTATTATTATAGCCAGCAACCGCTTCCCCTAATCAGGGCGTTGGTATGACTAAGGAATTAAATGGAACATTCTGAAAAGCTATGGAAGCAGTATGAACAGCATGTAAATACTTATAAATTCTATTTAGAAATTGTTATTAAGTTGATGACTATGTTTTTTGCTGTTTCTGGGGCAATGCTTTCATTTTATTTCACCAAGTCTGACGTATCTTCTGCTAAATATGCATTGTACTTACCTTTTATTATGGCGTTGTTGATCAAATGGATCCCTAGACGCCTTTACTCATTTGGGCTTCCGCCCATTATTGAGTTGCCTGGCGAGC
>JAUBNZ010001160.1:0-12461 GCA_032355485.1 Bonnemaisonia californica | reverse complement strand
TAAGCCGGTCCTCGGAATTGATCCCCGAGCCGGAGTTAATCCATAAATCTGGGCACACGTGTACCAGGAGGGTACACGTGTGACGGAAAATAAAGAAGAGTGCCTGCACCTAATTGTTGTAAATATTCACGAAAATATTGTAAATATTGGCGCCGAGGGTAACCCCGTGGTACCATGGCAGAATAGCGTTGTACCACAGTAGCAAAGGAGGATGAGGGGACTGTGGAAGAGATGGCAAGGAGGTTGAAGCTGGCCGAGATGTCTTTGGCCGCTGTAGTGGAGGTTCTGAATATGTGCGCTCAGTACTTTCGTGATATAAATGACCAAGGAATGGAAATGGCTCGCCAGATGGCCTTTCTCGTTGAGCAGGGGCATGATGCCGTCTTCTCGGAGTCGTACCGCTAAGCGCGTACAACCCTCACGAAAAAGATGGAGGTCGAAGCCTCTAAGCAACTGGCCAAGGCTCGCATCGAAAGAGCTTCCAAAAACCGCGGAGGCGGCCCGAGCGGGGCTTCCGAGGAGGAATGACACGGAAGGATTGCAAGCGGGTGGGAAGAGTGGTTGGGGAAAGGAGAGAGCCACTTTGGAGGGGCCAAGCTCGGAAAGCGGAAGCATGGAGAACTGTCCTGGGGGGTTGGAGTTCCTCGAACTTGTACTACGGTTCGGTATTCCCGATATGCCGACCAGGCCATTCGTAGAAGGAACGGTGCTGCCAGAGATTCCACAGTCTGCGGAGGACAAGGCGTTCGGATATGGGGACTTGGAACGGGGGGTGGAAGAGGGATTCTAAGAGAGAGTTGGGAAAGAAGAAGATGAAGACCTTGTGATGGAAGGGAAAATTGTGTCGCCAGCCTTCGTTGTGTGGCAGGGGGATTTGGAATAGAGGAAGGGGCGGTTTGTTGTAAAATTTCATCGACAGAGCAAGCACTGGCCTCGAGGGGGTGTGAAGATCGAAAAGATACAGAGCTTCGCTATGGAGATGGAAAAGTGCGACGTGTTCATGTCGTGGGACTTCAAGAGCGGGTACTGCCACTTCTATCTGCATCAAGATGTACGAGACTATTTCGTATTCCGGTATGCGGGAAGATTATACCGCTGTATAGCGCTGCCTTTCGGCTGGGGGAGGTCGGTGCTATGGTTTTTGAAGATGCTACGACCGCTATTTCAGCACTTGAGGGAGAAGCTGAGGTACCGGGTGTTGCCGTATATAGACGACTTCTTGGTGGCGCCCTGTCCGCCAGGGAAAGCAGCGACGAAAGAGGACTGCGAGAGGGCGAGGAGGAATCTGGGATTGCTGTTCGATTGGCTGGGGTTATGTCGGCACCCGGACAAGGGCAAGTGAATGGGCTCAACAAAGGTGGACCATCTTGGCGTGCTGTTGGACTCGGAGGAGATGCGAGTGTATGTAGCGAACCGGAAGGTGGGAAAATTGCGCAGGATGGAATAGAAGCTGAAGCTGTTGGAGCAGAGGAACCGCCAGCTGGCGTCTATGGATCTACTGCGAAGCTTCTGTGGCGTGTGCGTATCTCTCACACTCGCGCTACCAATGGCCCGGTTCTACACCCGTTCTCTCTACTTCGACATGTCGCTGGCTGGGATGCGAGAAGAGGAGAGAGAAGAGGGAGGGAGGAAGAGGTAGAAGCAGAAAGAGGGAAAGAAGAGAGAGGAACGGGAAAGACTTAGGGTGGTTAGGCGTGCGGGCCGCGCCGGTTTTGAAGCGTCGCTTCGTGCTCAAAAGCTCGCACGGCTCCGCTTCCCCCTCCGTGGCCCGCCCGTTAAACCCCCCCTCTGGGGTGTCGAAAGGGAAGGCGCGGGTGCGGCTTTGTCGCCCGTCACTGCGCGACCTTGCGTACTGGCGTTCGTTGACGCGGGGAGAAGGACGCGATCTCAAGCTGCCTCAGGAAGTGCAAGCCATGATGCACTGCGATGCGGCCGACGTGGGGTACGGCGTAACGCTCGGGCCTTTGAGCGAGCCTGGATCTCCGGGTTTCTGGGCGGGGAAAGGATTCTGGACGGCACAAGACCGAGATTAATCGATTACTTTGAGGGAAATGCGTGCTGTCCGACTCCTCCTCTGACATTTCTCCGACAACGTATCCGACCCCCGCGTCCGGCGGATGCTAGTGCAGGAAGATAACCAAGCGGCGGTGTACGTTCTCAATGGCATGGTGTCCGCCTCACGGTCGATGATGGTCGAGTTGCGCAAGCTCGCCGTTCTCCTTCGGGTGTTCGACACCAAGCTGGAAACGCGCTGGATCCCCTCTGCCTTGAATCGGTACGCAGACGTGCTCTCTCGAACGTGGGACCCTGGAGACATCTCGGTGACGGATGCGGTGACGACGTAGGTGACGGAACAGTACCGACTGGACGCAGTGGCCTTTGGGGAGCGGCCCTGCGGGGAGCCACTAGCCGCTAAGCGCAAGTACCTCGCGACGTAGATGCAAGAGGACTGGGGAGACGGCCGAGCTCACCTGTTCAAACCCCCAGTGGATATGCTTCCACTTTTTATTCGGAAGCTCACCCAGGAGGGCGGACAAGGGGTGTTGCTTGCACCGACATGTCCGTCTCAGCCCTGGTTCGTGCGCTTGCGCGCGCTCGCGTCTCGGATGACCTATCTCACTGCGGAAGACGAAGAAAACCCTCTCTGGGAGGGCGAGCGGGCTGGAAACGTGGCATGGGGGGGTTCGTGGCGGAAATCTCTTCCGAGAAGAGTGGGAAGAGGGTATCAAGATGGTAGTTCTTGCGAAGGCCGGTTCTTCTGGCCGGATCAAGAATTCGGCTGCAGAGGCCACTTCTATTCTGGCAGACTACAGCTGGACAGATGGCATTTGGAGGAAGGGCGTCACACAACTCCGAAAGTGGCTCTTTTTCTGCGACGAAGATGGCAGGGCGCCTGTACCTGGCTCGGAGGGAGAAATCTTGGCGTACATTGGGTTTTACCACTGGAGGGTCGTATAGGGCCGCATTCGGCCCATAAATATATCTCTATGGTTCCAAGATACCACGAGGACGCTGGATTTGGGTCTCCTACCAAGACGAGGCTGGTAACCCCATTTCCTAAGGCGAACGAGAAAAAGTTGGATAGCAGTGCCGGACAGGTCGAGCATCGGGCTGGCCTCTCTCCAGAAATCGTGCGGATGGTCTTCTCCTTTGGACTGGAGACGACTGACCAGAAAGCTCTCTGTTCCTGCACAATCTTTATTTTCGCTTTCGTGTTTCAGACCCGGTCGGTGACTGTGGACAACGTTGCGGGAGATGATGTGGAGTTCTTGGAGGACGTTACTCTGGCTGCCCAGCTGGTACTTAGGAAGGCTAGTCTTACGTCCAGACCGTTGCTCGTTCGGTATCCGTACAGTTCTCGGAGGGAAAAGGGGGCAGGACCTAATAACGTCTTGAAACGCTGGCAGGAGCTATGCCCCGGTGGGCACGGTTTCTTTAACGAGCGCGCGCAGGATTGCTTGACACCGCCAGCTTGGCTTCTTCACTGAAATTTGTTCTAGCCGCATTGGACGTCTCCGACCCGCTGGGTACTACTACGGTTCTCACAGTGCTCGCATTGGTGGGCTTAATGAGCTTTATGTGATGGGTTTCTCCAACGTGTCGCTAATGCATCGCTTAGACTGGACGTCGGAGGGGATATTCAGGGTGTATTTCGACAGCCGGATCACGCTGACCCTGGATTCGGAGCTGTTCTTCGCGCATCTGCACCAGACTTGACGCGCATCTCCGCTACCTTTGGGACCTTCGCTTTGTGTACATTATTGTATACATTTGAAGACTCTACAGGAAGTAGCGAGCGGCTGTACAATACCCTTGCAATGGCACTGTCAGCGGGCCGAGCGTTGCGTGTACCGCCACGGGTTCTCACCGCATGCACTTAAGGGGGCGCGGGTACCCCACCATGGCGGAGCCCCCCCCCCCGTATATCTATTTCTCCCCACCCTCCAATCCCTCTCTTCGCTTACTGTGGCCCCTCAACATGTCTATCTCTCTTTGGCCTTTTAACGGGTGCCCTCTACAGCATGTTTGATGTTTGCACACACTGTACTTACGGATATGCACGTATTAGGAGGATATCCTTCATCTAAGTAATCCAATGACTGTCTTCTATATGTGTACTTCAGACATAATCTGGGCCAGATTAAATAGACACTTCAAAATTAATATGGGTCGAAATTTAATCAAACTGTAAGTAAAACGTTTATTCGAGGGGTTTGCCGACAAAATGATGGCGGTGATTGCCAAAACTCTCCTGGAGATTAGAAAAAACTGCTTTTCTTCCCAATTCCCGTTCAGATTAAGACCCATACCCGTTCTGATCATAGCATTTCTGGAATATGAAAGACGATTCTTATCTCTCCAAGAATTTGCATCACGCACAGAATCTACAGCGAGCTTGACAAAGAATTTATTACCAGGTTTTTCAACTTCACTATGGATCCATCACCGCCTCTTATCCATTCTCCCCAGTTCATCATACGAACCTTTTATTCGTCTCATCGCTTACGCCATGTATATTTCAATTTAGATATTACAAAGGGGTCAGCAGGCAATACTAAGACCGTTGCATTTGGTGGTATTTTACGCATATCTGTATTAATTCGTTGTAGGTACATACCGACTCCCTCAGTGACCTTGTGTCCAGAGCAGTTGTCCACAAATAATCCGGGCTCTCGGCCGAAGCTTTCTTTTCTAATAGCCCGTTGTTCCAACAGCAATTCGTTAAAAACGCGATTATCCATCGAGCCCTTTTTCCCAGTCCGATTAAAAACATCAGGCACATTATCATCTACACAAAGAATCGGATAGGAACAGTTTTGAAGGATGAAAACAAGCAGAGGGTACTCAATGCCCGCATTGAAAACACCTGTCCGCCTGACCATCATTGTAATGCCTTCATCACCAGATACAACATATGCATATTTTACAGACTCCTGTCCTCTGAAACATAATGCTCTCCCAATATCAATTTTGAAAACGAAATGTGTTTCGTCCTCATTATCCACCAGATCATCTGTCAAATCACCTGAATCGAAACCACTCTTCAGGCCCTTAGTGAAATGCAACTATTATCAATAAAAACTTCTTCTCGGGGCTAGCAGCCAAATTAACTGCCTGACATCGAACAAAGAGATTCTAATTTTCCATAATCGTCTGAATCCATCGGGCAGATATTTTGTCTCAAATTGGAACATCTCGAAAGCACACGTGAGGAGCAAATGGACGGTTAGATTCAGCATTATCAATGAGATATTTGGCAGTGCACGCAAAAAATGAAGAGTTTATTTTCACGTCCATTGCATGAAGGCATTAAAATTCTCTGAGTAATTCATCGTAAAGAGCGACAATCCAATCAGCTTTTTTCGCCCCCTCACTTCCATTGCGTTAACATTCAGTCGTTTCATACCATTGCTGGTCATTTCAGATATGTTTCCTAGACGTCTCTTAGGCTCATTGAGGTCCAACAATGTTTTCTTCGTATTCCACCGGTGAGAAGCTCTTCCAACGTTTTCTTTGTAGGACACAGTGAATAGATTGGGAAATTGTTTCACGGTTTTTGAAAGTATGTGATTTTTGCCATCCCCGTCGTACAAACCATTCATCCACTTGAAGAAGGGACGCCTCTGTCCCGATTTTGTCACCTTTCGAGTCTTCCTCTTTCTTATGGCGAGTTGTTGTCGGGTCACTGGTGGCGGATTACTGTAGTGAGGGGATGCTGAGATAACTTCAATTCTTTTAGGAGCATCCTGCGGTTCCGTCGGTTGACGGTTGTTACTTGCAGTACGCAACATACTTTCAACGGAACATTGCAAGGTTGAAGTCATTGATCTGATACCGTACTGTATTACACTCTTTTGGGTGGGCTTTTGTCGTTTGACAGTAATAATATCCCGTGTCGGCAGTGTCACCAGCAGCTTCTCTACCACGACGCGCGGGGCAATCAGTTGGCGATAATGTGTAGGCGGGATTCAGCAGGGTCCCGATGGACACTTGCTTAAAACGACCTTTTTGTAACGTCGTTGCACATGAAATTCGTTTCCCTTTACTTGAGAGAAGAGCTCGTCGCTCTTCTGAAGTATATAGTCAACTAGTCTGTGTGCACACTGCCCCTGCAGTGTGTAGAATACGCAGTGGAAGCAGACAAGATATAACTAAAATATAACAATGCGGAGATCGAGATATATGTCCAAATGACAGGCTGTACCCATAAAATATCAGTCATGGAGTGATGGTAAAGGTTGCGTGTGCATGTAGGGACATTCTCGCTTGGTTCTTGATCGGCGGGTGTGTTAATCATTAAAGGCCCGCCGTCTAATCTATATATGTATCTTCATATGATAATGTAAAGTCCACGCCCTCTACATTAATTAATCTGGACTATACTCCAGCTCAACCGCGCTGACAGAAAATGATCTGGACCATATTAATTCTGAATCCAGATTATTTTTCAACCCAGATGTTTTACAGTGACCACCTGTAGCATAGGGCCGTGATAACATACTGCAACAGTCTAATTCTGGATACAACAGTGCCCTTTAAGTTTGAAAAGTCCCAATGTACGAACCGTAGGTTTAAAAAACTGATTGGAAGTATATTGGGAGGTCCCCGGCCCCCAGACCTTGGCAGAGAGTCCGGCCCGAGACGCGTTCATTGTATTTTATCACGGCCCTATGCTACTCACAGTAATTTATAAACTCGTGTAAGACTGTTGTGGGATTATCTCCTATATATACTGCGCCACCTAAAAAAGGAAAAGCTATTATACGGCCACGGAGAGATTCGAACTCTCGCTCCCGAGGGAAGTGGATTAGCAGTCCACCGCCTTTCATGGTGGTTAACCACTCGGCCACGTGACCTGTTCTTCGCTTAGCAGAACCTCCGTATCGGACGTTTATGAATGCTGATTTTGTGTACTCCAGTCTGTTACTGTTATGGTGGGCCTGTGGAGAGTAAACAACGAACCGAGGGGTTACACATGGCAATTTTCACCAGCAAGTACCTACATGAATGGTCGGGGCAGCTTCAGTTTACCGAAAGGTATAAGATACCCATATTTACATAATTTCCAGCTATGTTATACTTTACTTGAAACAGCATAAATTGCTCAATTTATTGGACTGTGAAAACTTGGCACGCATTTACTGGCAATCCATACTAACAATATTGATAATATTACATGTTTAGCCAATAGAAATATGCTGCCATGTCCTACAGTATCTACAGTATTCTCCGGACGGTAAAATGTATACTGTTCGGATTATTGGATACGGAGCTCTTAGTGATATGATAATGACAGCTCCTCTTGAAACGAGGATGTATACAACCTGAGGCTGAGTATCAAAGGCAACAGGATCTGCATCTCATCTCGCTTTCTAAAAGAGAGAAGAGTATACAGAGCAGCCCCACCAGCATCTCACTGGGCAACAAAGTGCCCTCGTCAACCCACTATAGTTCTGTTCCATACCAGGACGTGACGTCCAGATTTTTCAGTCGCACAGCCACCCCGTCTGATTTCCCAGCTGATCAACAGCCCATCGGCGCACAAGCCGCCAATTGAAATCTGTCAATGGCACACAGCCTGCGAGTCAAATTGCCCACTAACCCGTAGGCTGACAACCATCGCCACCAACCGACATATCGTATCACCCCACAGGCTGCGCTATGCCTCCAAACCACCCGCTTCTCTTCGCCCCCTCGGCCCCATTCCGACAAAACCCCTACCCGGGCTCGCGCGGCCAGCTCTCCCGTCTCTTCCGCTTCAGCCCATGTCCGCGCACCCCCATGAACCGTGCCTACATGGCAGTGGAACCCGCCCCGGGCGATTCGCCTCCCGTTGGCAACCAGTCTCCCTTTGGCAAGCAATCGCCGTTTGGCGATCAATCGCCCTTCCTGCAGGAGATTCCCGACCCGACAATACCCTCCTTTCTGTCTAACGGAGTCCCGCCGCACGTGCTTCCAGACGAAATTGTATCCGTGGCGGAACGCGCCGCTGACGCCGCTGGGACCGTCATTCGCAAATACTTCCGTAGCCGCACGTCGGCCCTGTCTGTACAGTTCAAAGCCGACGATAGCCCCGTCACTATTGCGGATCGCGAGACGGAGGCTGCCATCCGCGCCGTCATACGCGAAGCGGTTCCCTCACATAATATCATTGGCGAGGAGGCCGGCTCGCAGCCCGGCGATGATGACTGCCCGTATTCCTGGGTTGTCGATCCCATTGATGGCACGAAGGCTTTCATGACTGGTCGGCCGACGTTTGGAACGCTTATCGCCGTGCTGTATCATGGCTCGCCGGTGTTTGGTGTCATTGATCAGCCTATATTAAGAGAGAGGTGGATGGGTGGGAACGGGCATCCTACCACTTTAAATGGGGAGGCTGTCAGCGTGAAGGAGTACAGTGACGATGTAAAATTGTCTGATTGCATACTTCAGGCAACTACGCCAGATATGTTTGTAGGGCTCGATGGGCTCGCCTTCCGCTCATTATCGCGCGAGGTGCATCAGACTATTTATGGAAGTGACTGCTACGCGTACGCACTATTATCGAGCGGTTTTGCAGACCTTGTTGTAGAGGCTGACCTAAAGATTTGGGATTTCATGGCGTTGGCACCCATCGTGGAAGCAGCAGGCGGTGTCATGTCAGACTGGTATGGCGACTCGTTGACACTCAAGTCAGATGGTCGTGTTGTAGCGGCTGCCAATTCTAAGATTTTTGTTGAAGCTATCGAGGCGTTGGCGGTTGTGGATGACCTCGTCAAGAGTACTCTTGGCATTGAAAATGCACCAGGGGAGGATAAATTCGGGAACGCGGGTTTGCCGACAGATCCCGGAGAAGGTCATGTGGAGAGTATGACAGGCTTTGGGGTTGCGATGGCGACAAACGGTACCTATTCCATTACTGCGCAGTTACGAAGCGTTAACTCGAGATATTGCGAGGTGCAGGTAAGAGGTCCTCGGTCACTGCTTCAATATGACTCTGACTTCATTGCCATTATCAAGAGGGCGGCCGCACGTGGAAAGATCAGTGTCAACCTCGATATGAAGGTTGAGAAGAAAGGTGCACTGGACTCCATTGAAAAGAATTTATCAGTTGAAGTCGACGAGTATGCTGTAACAGCTGTGCGAAAGTTACTAGGGAATGTTTCAAAAGCGGCCAACATTAAGTCGGAACCAAGTCTTTCCGATATCCTCAATTTTTCTGAGGTTTTGGTAAGGAAGGATTCTAGAGACCTGGGGGCAGAGGCTTTACCGGTTGCGAAGGAAGCTGTTATTCAGGCTGTAGCGAACTTACGTAGCGCACGTAGGCAAGAAGGAGCGCTTCTGCAGCTTGACCTAATGAAGCGAACGAAGAAAATCGCAAGCTTACTTGACGAAATCGAGGCGATGGCTTCTGGAAGGGTGACGCGAGAATTATCCAGATTACAAAGTCGTGTGAAGGAAATGACGGTGGAGGGTTTATCAGAATCAAGGCTAGAGGCAGAAATCGCGCTCTACGCAGACAAAGTCGATATCACAGAGGAGATTGTACGCCTCCGTGCGCATGTGAAACTCTTTAATCTTACTTTCCTGGGCGCAGACAATCCCATAGGCCAGCGCCTATCCTTCTTACTGCAAGAAATGAACCGAGAGGGCACAACTATAGGATCAAAGGCCAATGATGCACCAATCGCCCATCTTGGAATTCTGATCAAGGAAGAATTGGAGAAGATTCGGGAGCAATGTCAAAACATGAGATAAATATGCGCCCATTATGAAGTGCCAAGCCAGGTTTTTCGATTGACCTGAAGGTTCTTGTAATTTTTCTCTCTTCCTGTATCAGAGATACGCGGGATACTACTTCTATATCTAGTAGGGACTAGTAATTCTAGGGACGATTCAGATTCCAAACTGTTTCTAGAAATACTAGACCCTAACTTCAGAGCTATTCGCTCCATTCTTTTTCCTCGGCGCTGCTGAATCTCTGCCCTCGAGTGATGAGTGGGATTTTATTGAATACCGAAATGTTTGGCCCAAGGCAACCATTGCATGCCCCCAACATAGCAGTTTCCGAAGCGCACTCCGAACGTAACTAACGTGAGCATCAGAGGATTCCGCCCAAGCACTGGGTCTAGGATCCTTTGTTCGATGCTGTTAACTGTCTGGTAACGAGAATTAGAGGATGCCATTAAGAAACCTCCCCAAGCCAACGACGTGGGTACTACAGGTGCTAAAACAACGCCATCTTCGATCTTTTCACCCTTTCTCTCTGCCTCTGCACGACGATATTTGACAAGCGCAGTTGTAAGGCCGTGACCAATCATTGATGAGACGAATCCTACAATAGCGAATTGTACGCCCTTGTAACCTAACGTGAACGTGCGCTGGAATAGCGAAAACTTTCCAATTTGACCGGCATGCTTCGGAAGACCTTGCAAGAAGGCTGTGGGTAGCAGCATATCAGCGGAGGATAAAAAACAAGTTAATCTCAGAGGCAAAAGATAAATAGCATGTAGGAAAACTTTGGGGGTTTTGGGTACGAACCTGACAAACCCTTCTTCTGAATCGCCGAATTAAATATTGCTGATGGGCTCAGAAGCCAAACAAGCATCGCATCACCAACAAGCTCGAGCGCAATATCGGAAAGGTAGAAATCGAATTCCTTCCAAAACTTATCTCCGCGCCCACGGAGCTCTGCAAGCGTCTTGGTCACAAATCCAACAGTTAGCTCGACACCAATCTGAATGGGCAGTCTGTTATTCGCAATCAGTCGATTCCTCAGGGCAGGCCACACACGTGCCAGGGCTCCTAGGATAGGGATTGCTTCAACAGCTAGCAGACGCTTCAATTGATCGACAGTCGCAGATTGCAATTCAGTCGGCAGGGAAGAAAATTCTCTGTTAGCAGCTTTTAGAATTGCCAGTATCTCTGGATCGATGGGGTTTTCATTTCCGCTTCCTTCACTTTCGTGAAAATCGCCATTGCCAGAATCGCCAAACCCGCTCCCACCTGATGGTGGACTGGAGTCATCACCTCCTGCAAGCGCCGTAGCCTCCTCTGCTTGGATCTGTGAAGGGGCGCTTGTGATTCCATTGCTTTCGTTCGAACTTCGCTGGGATCGACTATCTGCCATGTTGTAAGCCCTATTAGCGCCACTTCCTTTGCTTCTCAGAATCATCACTGGGGCATTGCGGTTTGGACATTGGAGATTGTGAATGGATGAGCCAGCAGCATGGTTAAAGAAGTAAGAAGGCGCACAGAATGCGATTGGACTCATTTCTTTGCCCATCTTGTAAAACGTAGATGGAATATGTGTTGAAGTGATTGCTTCGGCGGATTTCGGTGCAGTCTTCAATATCAATGGGCAAAGGAGCTTCTGTTGCATCAACTGTTGCGGCTAGAGGTGCAACTGTGACCTTAAGCAGAGCAGTTACCGACGATTTGGGTGTATGAGAAAATAGGGCCATGTTGACATTATTTGCATACTGTAGTTGAGATGCGGAAAATAATGAGTTCCAATGGAGCGAAAAATCTTATTTGTTGGACAAGGGTTTTGCGCACATGCCCCGAGATATGACGAACTTTAGACCACACTAACCAATCTGAAGATAAATAGAATATATATTTTTGAGAGGTTGCAGTACTTTAAATGTACTGCAACCTCTCAAAAGGGTAAATTTTACACTTGACGACGTATTATTTTGCTGATTGGTCAAGAATAGATTGAAATGAGATATTTTGTCTGCTGGGATTCGGTGTTAGAATTAAATTCTACAAATTTTACAGTAAACTGTAACCAACTTGCTCGAGATACTCGTTATGACAACGTAAATAGTGAGGGCTCTCTAAACAACTTAAACAAGACCTTTAATCTAGATGAAATTATGGTACGTTGACTCGGAGACTACAGTTCAGTTACAATGTTTTACCTCCTTCCATGTCGCATGGCTGTGTGGTCCAGGCGGCTATTAAACGAATACTACGTGTACAGTGATGAAAAATGAATAATTCAAAAGGATTTACCTGAATGAAATACTGCGCTTCTGGATTTTGGGTAATTTATTCCTGTCATGCACTTAGGTGCATAACAATGTTATCACTCTAGTGCATGTAATGCCATTACATTGGGGTGCATGAAATCCAAAATTTGAAGAGTGCATTGCACTGCACGCAGTTAAACAGCATACAGAATGCAATGCACTTGGTAATACAGCAGTATACAGAAGGCAATGCACTCTTTAATACAGCAGTATACAGAGTCTGTATACTGTTTAATTGCGTGCAGTGTAATGCACTCTGTATAACGGCGTGCTTTTCCTACATCGAGACATTATCATATATGTTGTTTTTTTCAAATAATTTACCTCAACAACAGCCATGAACGACATACATGTTGTCTCCCAGCTACTCGGTCGGACATCGGCTCGAGTAGCCTCTTATTTGCCCCTCGGCTGCACCTCGGCTGCACCTCGGGGCAAATAAGA
>JAUBNZ010001159.1:0-12461 GCA_032355485.1 Bonnemaisonia californica | reverse complement strand
CACGCCTTCCGGCTGTGAGAGCTCGCGAGCGAACTCCCTGGCCACCCAGCGATCCATCTCCGTCGACACCCAGTCCCTGTGTTCGGCTGATACGGGGTACGGGCGGGTTCGAAAGGGCAGCACGTTGCCCGGATAGCGAAGCTTCGCTCTGAACCCGAACCGAATTCCCCGACTCAGCCATTCCGAAGCCCCTATGGCTTCCCACTCCCGCCACGCGCCCTGCGTGCGGCGCCATGGCGTGGCTGACTCCATTATTTCTTGGAGTTATGGTTGGAGGAGCCGGACTTTTTCTTGGATCCTTTAGACGAGGAGGACCCACCGCCACCAGATGATGCTGAACCCCAAGCCGACTGGGCTTGGGCCTTGACGGCGTGCTTAAGCTGCGCCTTGCGGAGCCCGGCGGCAATTCTGGAGGTAGCGGTAGACTTGAAGTCCGAGGGGACCTCGGAAACGAACTCTTCGATTGCCTGGGAGTACGCAGAACCGTGCGTGTGATAGGTTCTGATCGTGTCGTACCTCGAGGCTGTGATGTCCCTGACCTTGTACAGGACGAAGCGGGTATACGAGGCAAGTTCCCTAGCTGCGGAGAGCTTGTCCTTTCGGCTGATCTCTGGGTCGGCGTCGAAAGCCAACCACTCCGACTGGAAGTTTTGTAACCTCTCCAGCCAGGCACAGTTAACGTACAAGACTGTGCCCGTGATCTCGTCCTTGCGCCCTTTGATCTGACGAAAGTCGGGGTCAGCAGGACGGAAGAGCTGGGGAGGTTGAGACTGGAGACGGCGGGGGATTTCGAACCCGTCGACGTCCTCGGGGACCTGCGACTCGTATCGGTCCTCACCAGACTCCGATTCACTAGAGTCGATGCGATCCTCTTGGTCGCGGAGGACCGACCCTTCGAGGAGCCCGGGTGTAGTCGGGATCGTTTGACCCGGACGAACCGGAGTCGTCGGGATCGGGATCCTCGCCTGCCTGCGGGACCGTTGGGACAACGGGAGGCTTAGCGGCGGAGGACCCAGATTTCGCCTTCTTCGGTTTCTCGGAATCGGAGGCGGAAGTTGCATGACCAGAAGCAGGAGGTGCGTCCTGAGAGGATGAGCCGGTCTTTCCGGACTTCGACTTTGACTTCTTCGGGACCGAAGGTATAGGGACAGGCGAAGCGGACGGAGACACGGTACCCTCGGCGCGATGAGCTGAGGCCAGAGGCATGATTTTCTATAGAAATTTCTGTATTCCACGCGCAGAATAACCGCTGCACGGGCACTTTCAGTTTGAAGCTGAACAAAGATGAAGCTGAAAAAATGAAAGAGTGATACCGAGGAGTTTTTCCAGAAGAGGCCTGTGGTCGGCTTTAAGTACTGGAGCTGGCTCCCCGGCTTAACCCTTCCAAAATTTTCCAATTCCCAGGCGTATTCGCGCTGAGCGGGATGCCCGCGGAGGGACAACCCAAACAGCCAGTGAGAAAGCGCCAGGCCAGAATTTCCTGGCAATCAGTGCTGATTGTCGCTGGAACGCCAGTGGCGTGCAAAGAATTTGCTGGCAGTTTTCTTTGCATTTCGGCTGGACTTGATGACACGAGGCGCGCGTGCAGCTGCACACGCTGAAAGCCCCGTGTGATGAGGATTAAGCCGGGTCCGATACTGTAGTGCAAGCCTCGAGTGGCGTGTAGTGCAATCAATTACTGACACGCAAGTTGATGAGCGTGACCGTGCGACCCAGGCCAGCGTGGCCTGAGTTGCATACGGTTGTGCTCGTCACTTACTGTGCCATCGAGGTAACACTAATTATGTATCGTGTACGCCTCAGCCAGGCCTCTGTCACCATGGTCCGTGCTGTGTTATCGTATCAAGGGTAATGAGAGTATGGACAGCCACTGCTTTTTAGCTGCTGCTCCAACTTCTTTTCTTGTTGACACTAAACCTTTTGCTCTTCTCTGCCGCGGTTCTCTCTCGGAATCCACTATCCAACTCATCATAGGAAAACTTTCATGGGCCTATTTCAGCCTATTCCTTCCGTGAAAATGCCATGCAGCAGAAAATAGATTGGCATTCCTCTTGATGAAACGTTTATTCCCCTGTTCTGATACGAACTCCATGCGTAACGGTCTGTGACGAATGTCCTGCTTCGTACATAGAAACTTTCAAATTTTAAACTCTTCCAGTGCTTTTCGTAGACCAATATGCCTCTGAACTTATAAAGGTCCGTGCCACCCATTGACAAGATTTCATAGTACTGTACTACCCGTTTGCGAAAGCTTTTGCAGCTGTCTTTCGGTCATTGTTGCTCCTTGAATCCCCCCAAGTATAAATGCTTGAGCAAACATGCCAAACCGGAAGGCTAATGTACCTATTCAACCGCAATGTCGTTTCTATATAGTAGCCCCAGGTGAAGGCCCTCATGTATAATAAGTTGACCTTTATTGCCTTTCTTCTTCCCACCATTGCCTGCCCTTAATGGTCCATTTGGATCAATGAATATTCTTCAAATAATACTGTTCAATAAATATCTACCTGTCTGATTCTGCAACCACATCCTGTTGAGTTTCGTTCGCGAACGTGATCATCTCATGATGTTGATAACGTCTCCCAGTCTCAAGTCTTGAATAGAAAATCCCAGCAGTCCTCTTCGCCCAACTTTCGTTTTTTTAGTTGGGCCAGTCCAGAGCCCAAAAATCTGTGAGAAAGCCCCATTTTCTATTTTTTAGGTCGGCCAGTCCAGTGGAGACTCTCCACAGGACTGGCCTTCCTAAACATTATGGGGGCACGGGGCACTAGACTAGTCTCCGCTGGAGAACTAGTCTAGTGCCCCATAATCTGTGACAAACATAAAGTATTCAGATTCTTGTAGATTAGCTCAAATCATCGTAAGCAGGGAGCGAGTTTCTATGTGTCGGCAATGACATTAACTGGAAAAGGAGAATTGATACGCACTGAAATTCCAACTAAATGACCTGTGTATTGTACAAAATCTCAACATTCCTTGGGCACCTGGTCCTTTAGAGATGTAGTACTGGTAGTAAAGATATTTCTAAGAAGTCTGCCCCGGAAAATGGTGATATCCAGTTGGGACAGGTGGGAAGGCGGTACAAACGGCCATTTTGAGATGCTCAAAGTTGGCCTTGACATGCAAGTGCTGCACCACAATACTATTTCTACTACACAAACTAAAGAATTGGTACAGTCAAGAAGAGCACATGGCACTATATACAACATTTCAACACCCAATTCGAGTACAACTACGATCTGTTTCGCAATATCTTGTGTTGCAGCCTTGTGGATGCAGTGTATTTATGTTTTCAGGTCTCGTGGGGGCATTCTCAAGCTTGTTTCATCTGTCGTGGGTGGGGCTGTGTTTTCAGTCCGCCACCTACACTCCCGACCGTTACTGAATTCACTCGGCGTCATTTCAAGGCCCTTGACTTGTAGTTATTTTACGCCAGGTTAAAGCGAACATTAGCGAAAACTTGGGTGTTCTAACTATTTCTTCAGAGTATTAAATATAGTTCTCATGTGTGTAGTGCATACGACTAGAAGAGGTGAGGTCAGGGCCGTTCCATACAACGAACAAAAGACTAGCCAAATCTGTTGGGCCCACACGCTTATCATAAAACATAAACAACACTTTTGGGTGCATGTGACTTTCCATCTTTTATCATTACAAGTGAAACAGGAGGCGCCTGCAAGCGACGGTATGTGCTCTCACATTCTACCGCCCACCTATTTGACCATTCGACAAAATGAGTTCGACCTTTTGAGGATCCCGTAGTCCAACAGCAGCAACGACATCAGGGCCATACTGGTTCGTAGTATCCTGCACAGCGTTGTAAATCTCAGTATGAGTTCGCGCCAAGCTTTCAGCAACAGCCGATCGTGCCCTATTTCTTGCCCTCACATTACTGATCTTGTCCACATGTGGCGGTTGAAGAGCCTCAGACGACCCGATCGTACTTCCGCCAAACAGCATCGCATAGAAATTCTTTACAGAAATCGACAGCGCCTCCACATCCATACCTGCAACCTTTGACAGCGGTGTGTATTTTTTTGTTTGACCTGCCGGTTCCACACTGTCCTCCGCCTCCGCTGCCAAAATCGCGGCCTCGCGAGCTTCTGATAGTATCCGAGCGCGGTCTGCCAAGCCGCATCGCCGAAGTACGACAACAGCCCCCAACCGAATGTAATGATCGATGTGAGCGTCTGCCGATGCTGTTAGCTGCTGTACCCTCGATGACGCAAATGAGTACGCCATCAATGGCATTCGCATGGAGTCAATGCAGTTGGCCATGAATACGTGTTGTTCAATTGGTGACAGAGTCCGTGCAGACATTTTCTCGCATAAAGATTGCAATGGGTTCAGGATCACCTCAAGCACGGCTGAAATTTGACCTTGTCGCGCATCTGCTGGTATCAGACTTGCATCTAGAGTGGCCATGATCTCATCCAATCGCGTCATGGACTGGTTCACGGCAACAGGTGGAGTTAGATCCTCGGATGGGCCAATGCCAGCAAGGCGGAAAGACTCCATCTTCGACTTCCACGCCGAAAAAAAGCCGTACATTGCGATGGAATTGCACTCCATAAGCATCTCAGGCAGTGCCGCCTCGCGGCCTAACAGGTGTGACATAGTGCCAGCGTAGAACTCTAGTAGACTAGCCAATCGGTACATAACCACAACTGGCAAATTTTGCTCCAGCGCCTGTTCAAATCGTATCCGGAACGGACGGCACAGCGCGTCAAAGACAGTATTGAGGACCTTAAGTGCAAGTTCTTCGTTATGGCTCTTTGTCCTGTCGTCCGTAGTGTTAGTATCTGACGTAAAGAGTCGATTGGTAAGTTCCTTCTCAGAGGCCAAAGCCTGATGGATCCAAGCGAGCATATCATTCGTATAGCGCATGGGATCATGGGCATGCAGCTCAATTGGTCTCGGCATGCCACCAGGGCCGCCTTTGGTGAGGGCAGTAACGAAGCGCGATACGAGGGATGCACGACGGGCAGACCCGACCTCCTCTGCGCAGAAGCGGAGCAACATGGGACGGGCACGTAGGGAACGGATGGCTTCCCTCAGCAAAGCGGCCTCTTCCTCCTGCTCCTCAGCGTCGACGTCAAGCGTTCCACATTGGGCCTGGACGAATCGAAAGACCTTTTCGTATGCTTCCTCGCGCTTGGTAGCTGCAAACTCCAGCGATTCCAAGCCGGCGCGTTGGTTGCGACAGCGGAGCAGTGCACGGGAATCGTCATGAATTTTCTCAAGGCGACGAAGGGCGGCTATAAATTGGGCGTTGACGACATCGCTCTCCAGTGCGGCGGCCTCGTCGCCGCGCAGGACGAATCGATGGAGGAAGGCGCGGCTGACGGCGGCGCGATGCTGGGAGTCCGTGAGCTTCGCGCGCAGCAGGGAGGTCTGCGCAACGACTGTGGATGCGCCGGAGCGTGCGCCGGACAGGCGGCCAGATAGTGCCTGGACGTCGGATTGCATGTCGGCGATGTGCTGCTGCACGGCGCGCAGCTCGTGCTGGGCGTCGGCGAAGGCGGCGAGAACGGCAGAGCTGGATTGGACGGAGCGGGATGAGAGGTGGGCGGGAAGGTTGCGGCGGGCGGTCGGGGTGTTGGCTGTGTAGAAGGTGCTTATGTCGCGGACGGCGTCGAGGAGAGGTGGGGATTCTGCTGGCATGGGGGCTTCGATGAGGGCGCGCATTTTTAGCATGGCCCAGGAGGTTTGGGTAGGTTGCATCGGGGTTTCGGATGTGGTAGACATGGGTGGTTGTTGTGGTTGTTCAACTGTTGACATTGTTGCGAAGGGATCGGAAGGGGAAGAGGAGGTTGGGGTTGTCGGCAAGTAGAATGCGAGAGAATGGAAGGTGGAGTTGGGAAAGACGATATCTGTTCAACCTGAGACATCAGACATGAAAGCGTTTTCTGTACTCTTTTGATTCAGAATAATTTCCTAAAATAAAGTAATTTTAATAACAATTTTCTCATGTTTTTCGGATTGGAATTAATAGCGAGTCGCATTAGATGGTCAATACAGTTTTACTCGTCCATCGCACTAGGGAAAGTTTGTCCTTCTGATAACCAACTCGCAGCCCTCCTCTCGCCTCTCACCCCCACTCCCCCAAGCATCGTTACTTCCATCGGTTCCCGCGAGAAGGCTCCCGCGAGAAGGCTCCCGCGAGGAGGCGCATGGACTAACTGCACTGCTCCCTTTCTATTTCGCCCACAGAAAACCAGCGTATCGCAGCACGTGCGCCAGCCGGCGCCACCAATTGCGCCTCCATGGACATAGGCGCCCCGTCAGCCCCGTCTGCGCAGCCGGCAGCAACAGTGGTCATCAACTTGGACGAGCTGGACAGAGCGCCAGAGCCGCCAATCCCCACCGCAGCCGCCCGTCTCCAGCAGCAGCTCGCCGCACTACCGGACCACAGAACAGGCAAGGAGAAGAGCCAGGCCGCCATGGCCGACAAGATCGTGCTCGAGTACCTGCGCAAACGCGGGTATAAGTGCGCGGAGGAGGCCTTGATGAAGCATGACCTTGGTTCTGCCGGCGTCTCCCCAGCATTGGTCGATGCCCTGGACCTTGCTGTTGACGAAGCACAGGTCGATGATGATTTGCGAAATGTCATATTGATGCTTAATAAGCCCTCAGACCTCGCGGGAAATGATGCGCGTAGGTTTGAGCATAGCTACTGTGAGCTTCGTGATTGGGTCGATGGTAGTTTGGACATCTATAAGGCAGAGCTGCATAGCGTGCTTTATCCTTGTCTTGTACACTGCTTTTTGGAGATTGTCGAGCGTGAGCACTGGAAGGAGGCCCGTGCTTTTCTCGAGAGATGCTCGGCGGAGTTTAGCGAAGATGCCGGCGCTGTGGGGGTCACTGGTCGCCGTGAGGAGATTTTATCTCTTATGGGTATTGCCTCTCCACAGCATCTGGAAGAGAACGCCACTGCAAAACTCTTCCGCTCTAACCGATACGAGCTGCATCTCTCTTCTTACGCTTTTGAGCTCATCATTTCCTTCCTGGCGGACGACCCTCGCCGTGCTGTGCTGCTGCGCATTCTGAACCAGCGCTGTCGTGTGCGTTTCGATGCCGCCGTAGATGTGACATCCGGTCGTGGCGGGTTGGCGGGTGAGGATAAGACTGCTGATAGGAAGGAGGGCGGTTTTGTATATGCGTCTGAGAAATCAGGTTTGCTAAGCCACGATGTACTTTGGGGCAGGCTGCGCTCGGAGCACTACATGATACAGGACGAGGGGGAGCCGGCTCCAAAATCTAAGAAAGGCAAGGGCGGTGACAAAGGAAAGGATGGGAAGAAGGAGGGCGACAAAAAGGGCGAGGAGGAGGAGCAGCCGTATACGCGCGAAGATGGTACAGTTTCAGAGAGCAAAGTCCCTCTCAAAAAATATCGATTCGGGGCGCCTGGTCTCGTTACGGCTACAGATGTGAAGAATAGGGCGCTGCTGCAAGTTTCTGGTCTTGATGCAGCGGAAATGAAGCTTCCATCTGTGCTGTGCTACACTTTCACCAACACGCGCGGGGATGGTCTCAACTGTTCCTCTGTATCTGGGGATGGCTCGCAGGTTGCGGCAGGCTTTGGCGACAGCTCTATTCGCATATGGGACGCCAAGGCTGCTGGGACGACGGGTAGCGGCGCGGGGCTTGGCGGAAGGTCGAGTAGACTAATAGGCCATTCAGGCCCTGTGTATTCTGTGGACTGGTCGGGCTGTGCGAGGTTTGTTCTGAGCGGGTCGGAGGACGGAACTGTACGATTGTGGAATGCGAGATGGAAAACGGATCTTGTCGCGTATCGTGGTCACAACTACCCCGTGTGGAGTGTGGGATTTGCGCCGTTGGGACACTATTTTGCAAGCGGGAGTCATGATAGAACGGGGCGCGTGTGGTGTACGGATCGGATATACCCGCTACGTATACTAGCGGGGCATCTAGCGGACGTGGACGTGGTACGGTGGCATCCGAATTGTAATTATGTAGCCACGGGGTCAAGCGACCGGACGGCACGGATGTGGGATCTACGGGAGGGGAATTGCGTGCGACTATTTGGCGGACAGAAAGGAACGGTACATTCATTAGCATTCTCACCCGACGGACGGACGCTTGCGACGGGCGGGGACGGACGGTTTATCGACGTGTGGGACATCGGGATGGGCTGCCGGGTGCGGCGGCTGGAAGGGCATACGAGCACTGTGTGGAGCATGGACTACTCTGCGGAAGGGGACGTGCTGGCGAGTGGCGGGGCGGACAAGGCGGTTTGTCTGTGGCGGGCGTCGGATTGGTGCCAGAAGGTGGAGGCGGGGGAGATTGCAAACGGGGACGGGGACGGGGATGTGAAAATGGAGGACGGGAAGGAGGACGGGGACGGGGACGCGGATGCGGATGCGGATGAGAAGGAGAAGAAGGAGAAGGAGAAGGAAAAGGGGGCCGAGATGGCCAAGGCGGCGCGGACTGCGGTGGTGGACAAGAGTAGCGGGGACTCGCCTCTGATCCGACGGTTGGAAACGAAGGAAACTCCGGTGCATCTTGTGCGATTCACGAGGCGGAACTTGCTGATTGCAGCCGGGAGCTTCGGGTCGTAGTGGTTAGCCGTTTGGTAGAGAATAATAAGGGAAGCGTTGCAGGCGTTCCATCGGGCCCGCGTTCCATCGGGCCCGCGTTCCATCGGGCCCGCGTTCCAACATACGCAAATATGTGGACTGTAAGACGGGCTTACAGTATGATACGGCTTACAGTTGATGCAGTGGCCGCGCATCATATTAGCGTAGTATGATATCGTATCGCAGGCAGCGCACTCTCAGGGAGATTGTTGCGCAACAGTGTGACGTCCGCAGGCTGCAGTGCAGGCGGGCGCAGGGACTGTGTCAGCGCGACAAATAACCGACTGTAATGTTCGTTCAGCAGCGCCCAAAATAGACCCGCCAGTGGGCCAGTGCACAGCTGGCCACGTGGCAGAGCGTAGCTGCATGACATGGCCGCACGTCTTGGAAGCTGCTGCGCCGTTACAAACGCACTTCTCTCTGAATAGACCGCCTGCCAAGCTGGCCCGTTCAGAGCAATGCTCTCGTGTTCGTGCCGCCACACTCTTTTCAACCATTGCTCCCATTCCCACTCCCTCTCGCCTTCCCCCCCGCCTTCCCCCCCGCCTTCCCCAACCCGACACATCTAACACCCGCCACACACCGATCGCACCCAATCTCCACACCCAATCTCCACACCCAGCCCCAACTTGTCCTTCCTTTCACAATGGGGGCGCTCTTCCGCTCCGAGGACATGGTCCTCCTTCGCCTCTACTTCGAACGCGGCGCCGCGCACGCCACCGTCGACCAACTGGGAAAGCTAGGTCTCGTGCAATTCAACGATCTAAACCCGGACCAAACCGCATTCCAGCGTTCCTTTTCCGCAAACGTCCGTCTATGCGACGACATGCAGCGTCGCATTCGCTTTCTGCACGCCCAGATCCTCGCCGATCCGACACTACCCGTCCCGGAGCTCGGCGTCGCCCCGCTCATCTATGACACAAAGTCCTCCTCGCTGCGTCTGGATGATTTGGACGAGCAGCTCGCCTCGCATGAGAACAACCTGCTGCAGATGAATGCTCATTGGACGTCGCTTAACTCGCAGCGCAACGAGCTTGTCGAGCTTCGCTACGTCCTGGAGAAGGGCGCCGATTTCTTCAATGCCGCCCCGCGTGTCCAGCAGGCTAGTTATGGCTCTTTGGGCCTTGTCGACCCGCGTCATGACGATTCCGCTCTGTACGGGGATGATCTTTCTCCGCGTGGCATCCCGCTTATTGATGAGGCCACCATGCCCACTACAGCCGCATCGGGCTCTCTGCTCTCCTATTTTGCAGGTGTCATTCCGAACGCAAAGCTGCAGTCCTTCGAGCGAGTGCTCTTCCGCGCCACCCGTGGAAATTGCTTCGTGCGCTTTGCAGAGATTCCCGAGCCACTCACCGATGCCGCCACTGGCGAGCCAGTCCTCAAGTCTGCCTTCATGGTCTTTTTCTCCGGTTCAGAGGTTAAGACAAAGGTGTCCAAGATTTGCACTGCCTTCGGCGCCAATCGTTACAACTTTCCGGAGTCTTTCGAGGACCAGTCGCGTGCCTACCGTGAGTGCATGGAGACCCTGGCCGATCTCCACACCATCATTACCACCACTTCCGAGGCTCGTCGCTCTACCCTAGCATCTGTGGCTCTCGACCTTCCCCTTTGGGATGAGAAGGTGCGTCGTGAGAAAGCTGTGTATCACACGCTCAACTTGCTCAACTTCGACACTAGTAATGCTCTTTTCATTGCGGAGGTTTGGACGCCTACTTTTGCGCTGGAAGATGTGCGAGCTGCTCTCAGTGCTGGTCGCCAACGCTCTCACGCGCAAGTGCCCTCCATTCTTGAAGAGCGTCCTTCCGGTAAAACGACTCCCCCGACCTACTATCGAATCAACAAGTTCACGGAGGTTTTCCAGGGCATCGTCGAATCTTACGGTGTGGCTGAGTATCAAGAAGTCAACCCGGCCCCGTTTGTAGTCGTCACATTCCCGTTCCTATTCGCTGTCATGTTTGGTGACGTTGGCCATGGATTGCTTATGTTCTTTTTCGCCTTGTGGGTTGTGCTGAATGAGAAAAAAATGGTGAGGAGGAATCTTGACGAATTCATGCAGACTTGCTATGATGGTCGCTACATGCTTCTTCTCATGGGATTCTTCTCTATTTTCACAGGCTTCATTTACAACGAGTTTTTCGCCGTCCCACTCAATCTGTTCGGGTCTCGATGGAAGTTTACAGATGCCTCAGAGATGGCATGTGGAATTGACAACTGTCTCGTTCCCGACGCTGTCAAGGCACCGATCGCTCCGTACCCACTAGGATTTGATCCAGTATGGAAGAGCAGCTCAACTGGCCTTCTTTTCTTCAACTCCTACAAGATGAAGCTATCCATTGTGCTGGGTGTCACTCAGATGGTTCTGGGCATCTGTATGTCGTATTTGAATGCCAAGCACTTCAAACATCCAGTCGATGTGTGGTATGTTTTCGTGCCACAGATGATCTTCATGAATGCCATTTTCGGGTATTTGGTAATCCTGATCCTTCTGAAGTGGAGCATTAACTGGGATTCTCGGGAGTGCATTGCAGACCCTAACTGCTTGGCTCCCGATCTCAAGACAGTCCTTATTGGCATGTTCATGGCTCCGGGTAGTTTGCCTGAGGAAGGAAGGCTCTTCCCAGGACAGAATGAGGTACAAGTGGGTTTGCTTTTGCTTGCTGTAATTGCCGTTCCGTGGATGCTTTTCCCAAAGCCTTTCATTTTGAAGGCCAAGCACGATGCTAAGAAGAAGGGCGCCTACAGGCCACTTGTTGACGAGGGTGAAGGCATGGAACTACTTTCCCCTGGTACGGGGACCGCGGAGGCCGCAAGTCCTTCAACAGGCGACGGAGACCAGGGTGATCATGATGATGACGAAGAGTTTGATTTCGCAAACATTTTCGTCAACCAAATGATTCATACCATTGAGTTTGTTCTGGGAGCAGTCAGCAACACGGCTAGTTATCTTCGACTGTGGGCACTTTCGCTTGCTCATGCTGAATTGTCAGACGTGTTCCTTGAGAAGCTTTTGTATATGACCATCGGAACGGGGAGTTACGTGGCCATAGTGATAGGGTTCTTCATGTGGGTGGGTGCGACCGTTGGTGTGCTCATGTTCATGGAGTCGCTAAGTGCGTTCTTGCATGCTCTCCGTTTGCATTGGGTAGAATTCCAGAACAAGTTTTACAATCTGCACGGAAGCGGGATGAAGTTTGTCGCGTTTGACTATAAGGCAATTGCGGAGGCCAGCCTCAACTAAAGCAGCAGATTATATCGTGAGATACTTTAATTTTGTAGACAGAAGTAACAGCGAGCCAAACGATTTTTTTATGTAAACAACGTTTCGGAGAGGTGTTGAGTTTATTACAGGAGAGGATTATTGTCTACTGCGGGCGCAAGTGTTCGCTCTTTGCTTCGGAGTCAAAACACCGCCATAGTAAGCAAAGGCGCCGGCCTTCATAGGTGCTGTGGTTGTAGTTTTGTTATTCTCCCCAGCAAGCTTCTTTCCCGCTTCCATTCTCTTACGTACGGCATCGAACCCGGTAGACTTGATTCTGTCAAATATGCCCTTGAACTGACCAATGACTTCGGAGTCCTCGGTAGGTGGAGACAGGAACCTCTCATGTGGCTTCCCAAGCGCCCAGGCCTTGAAATTCGGGTAAATAGTAGCTCCGCAAATCCAGTCACGCTTGATTTTGGAGTAGAAGAAAGGCACACCGTTGCACACACCATCCTTGTCGAGACGCTGCAAAAGGCGAAGGTTATCGTCGTTGTACCATACTTCAAATTTGCGCAGGGTCATACCCGTTTCTTCTTCGAGTTGCTTCATGAGCGGGTCCATGAGGTCGCAATGGGTACATTCTACGCCGTAGAAGTACA
>JAUBNZ010001158.1:0-12463 GCA_032355485.1 Bonnemaisonia californica | reverse complement strand
ACCACTATGTCGTGCGCGCAAACGAACACACCGCCCGTCTCGAGCTTCTGCAGAGCACCACCCTTGGGGCCAACATCATGTCCCTCGCCGTCATCCGCCGCCACACATCTGCCGGCGACCTGCTCTGTATCGGCTTCGATCGAATGCATATTGCTATCATGGCCTGGGACCATGACTCAAGAAATTGGACTACGGAACAGCTGCTCGACCTTGGCTCTCTGCTCGGCTCCAAGCACTGCTCCCCAGCACCGCTGGTCCACGCCCTTGATCCGGAGCACAATGCATGTGCCATTATTCGCGGTACTGTCGGTGAGGATAGCGAACCGCTTATTCGATCGGATCCATCAGGCCGATGCATTGCCGTTCTTGCCAAAAAGCGCAACATCGTCTACATTGTCCCGCTGCATTCGGATGAAGATTCCTCAGCTCCTGGTTCCCGTGTTGTCAATCGTGGTGATGTCTTCCTCATTGATTTGCAGAGCGAGTATGAAGCCGCTAACATAAAAGACTTCGCATTTCTGCACGGCTCATTTGAACCCAATTTGATTATCCTCTACGAACCGAAGCGCACTTGGTCAGGTCGCGCCGCCATTCAGAAAAATACTTGTTTCCTGCTTAACATCTCTGTAGACATTCGTCAAAAGCGCCACTCAAAAACATGGTCAATGGACCAATTGCCGTATCATTGCGAACGTGTTGAAGCAGTACCGGAATCCGCAGGGGGCGGCGCCTTGGTCCTGGCTGCGAGCGTCATCATGCAAGTTCGCCATGGCGCTTGTGTAGCCGGCCTGTCTCTGAACTGTTATGGCGACGCCTACACTACAGAAATGAAAGGCAAGTACGATACAATTACAGCCTCTGACACTCTTGTCGAGTGCGACGCCGCTCACTGTCGTTTCCTAGACGTCGAAGAAAATACTGATGACTCTTCAGCGGGAAGCATGCAATGCATCGCCCTGCTTTCATTAAAGGGGGGTGAACTTTATTTTCTAAACGTTGCCGTTGGTTCTAGAAAGGCCATGACCATGAAAAGAGCAGGCAGTACTGTTATTGCCTCAGAAATTGTTCCCATTAATGATCGCTTCTTCGTCCTAGCATCTCGACTAAGCGATTCTCTTCTGGTTGAATATCAGAAGACTGCGGAGGATCCCACGAAGGACGAAGCAGCAGATATCAGCGACCCTTCTATAGCGAACCCAGAGTTAAGCTCAGACGCTGCCGTAAGGTCAAATCGTCGGAAGAAACGACGAAGAACAGCGGAGGAGGAAGCGGAATACAAAATGATCTACGGTGTAAATCCTCCACAGGAATCCTCTGATGAAGACACTGATGATGAGGGTGGAAAACCGACTGCGCTTGAGCTGGAAGAGAAAGACGAAGGAACGCGTGGTGTTTATGATGACGATGATGAGCTCGGATGGGTATTCAACTCCGGAGCAGAAAATGAATCCGCAAAAGCCAAAAGGGGGGGTGCAGGAAACTGGGCCCTGAAAGTGAAGGATACACTCACCTGTTTTGGTCCTGGAGCTGACCTAGCAATAGGGCCCTCACCTGATGACCCCACTCGTTCAAAGCTCGACATGGTAATCGCTGGAGGCTACGCGAAGAACGGGTGTTTGGCGGTTGTACATCAAAGCATTCGTGCCACTAATAATACTGAATTCTCTCTCCCCAGTTGTGACGGGGCATGGACTCTTATTGACCCTGCAGTGGCAGAGCAAGAGAAAATAGAGAGAGAGACGCGAAATGCTGCTGCAAGCCTCCGCAATGCCAGCCGCAGAGCAAGGAATACAAAACGACAAGCTGCTCGGAAAAGGTTTCTCGACGATTCTATTCAGCAACTGCAAAAAGAAAAAGCAGAGTCAGTCAAAGCGCAGACGGGCGTCAAAAATGAAGATGGTTCGAGGGCTACTACAAATGGAATTCATATACCCCATGGTAGTGCAGACGCGAAGCAGTCCGAATCAATTTCCGCAAAGGTAGATAATAACTCCTTGGAAAGCATTCGAAATGGCCTTCAGTCGGAAGGAGATCGTGAACCCATTGTGAAAACAGGACAGGATGAAGGCCCGCCATCAAAGAAGCTTAAATCTGAAGGAGGTTCCCCAGTAGTCGAAGCCATAGAATCGAAAACACCAGATATCGAGATTGACCCAGTGCTGATTTCGCAACTAGACTCACAGGCTGAGGTACAATATCCATTCGAAGAGGAAGAGGACATGGAAGAGGGAATCGCGGATGAAGGCTCTCTACATGCATATATGCTGCTGAGTACTCCAACTGCAACGCTTGTCTTGAAGGCAGGAGCTGATCTAGAAAAAGTCGCTGATGGATCTTCTGACTTTGTGACTGAAGAAAGAACGATTGCCGCAGGAAATATTTTCAAGAATCACGCAATTGTTCAAGTGGTTCCATCGGGGGTAACAGTTCTTAAGGACGGGAAGTCTCAGTGCGAATTTAGGATGAAGGAGGGGGAAAGCCGTATTAAGCGTGCCCAAGTGTCAGATCCGTCCATTTTGTTACAGACAGAAGACGGCCAATGTATAGTTCTGTCTGCAAAGGCAGAGAAGGCCAACGAGGAAAGTGGGGCAGCATCTGAACCCCCCACGAAGTCATCTGAAGTTTTAGACAATTTGTTTGATGAGTATGGCATGCCTTTGCCGGAAAACGACGCAGACTCTGTTCCTACTAGTAAGAACGTTAATCTTCCCGGAGAAGGGGATATTCCTAACTCTAGTCCAACAAACCCAAACTCGACTGAAAACAGCAGTAAGGAATCAAAATCCGGCTACCGAAACTTTTCCTTCTCGGTGGATTTCAGGTCGTCAGAAGTTCCAGAAAGTCACGACACTATTTGCGCATCATTTTTGTACAAAGGGCCTCTCTCCCTGGAAATATCAAACGACGGGATCCTGGCAAATGAAACAATAGATCCGGACAGTTCAGAGATACTCAAAAATGGTAAGCAAGAGATTATCGTTTCTGGAGAGTCAGATAAAGCGGAAGAACCGAAATTCAAAGAAGAAGGCGTTCAAAGCCCTAAGCAAGGCGATCAAATTGATGATGAGGACCGAATGCTGTATGGAAGTGGAAATGAAGAAGAAGAGGATATGATGCTCTATGGTACTGGTGATGCAGATGAAGGCGATGCCGCTAATGGGACAGCAGCCCGTGCCGAAAAAGTTGGAACAGGGAAGCATGAAGCGTCAGACCCTTCTCTTCCTGGAAACATGTCTGAGCCGCCAAGCACAACTGTGCCAGAGAAAGGAGTTCTGTCATTGCCAGATTCTTCCTCGCAAGACAAGGATTATGGTCATCTCCTCGTTCTCTCCAGGTCGAGCGGATCCCTAGAGATTAGATCACCAGCCCTGAAATATGCGATAGTACTTGAATGCCCTCCATTCTTTGCCGCCCCAGCTATTGTGAAAGATTGTTCCTTTTCCAAGGACGACAAAGAGAATGGCCATTCCCCAATTGCTTCAGCAGATCTTCGATGTAAGAGCCTTGCAATGATGGAACTATCAGGTTCAGCTCTCCTTCCCGGTCTGTCAACCCCCATTCTTGTGGCCGTCTCTTCGAGCGGTGTGCCTATGATTTACCGGGCGTTCATGTCATCTAAGGCTGGCGTAGCAGCGTCACGGTCGCGACTGGCGCTGCATCGGATAACATCACGGGACAGGACTGCCCATCTCATTGCTCGATCGATAAGCTGCACTCAAGACGGACAAAAGGCCAAGGAAAATCAACCTGAGGAAACATTGGATGAACCAATTCCTCTCATCGATTTCCAAAACATCGCCGGCAGAGGAGGTTTGTTCGCTGGGGGCCCTTGTCCCTTCTTCCTGTTTGCAGAACGGGGATACCCACGAATCCACGCTCTATCACACAGCAACACCACGGGGAAGCCTACATCGAGGGAAGACTATGATCGTGGCCAAGAAGTACTTGGGTTCACAGAATTTCATAACGTGAAATGTCCACGAGGGTTTGTTTTAGTTGGCAAAGATGGAACAGTACGTATTGGACAGTTGCCACCACCAAGTGCAATGAACTTCGATGCTCCCACTCCCATGAAGAAAATAGCACTGCGTTGTACGCCTCACAAAGTGGCCTATCACGCTGGGTCAGCTACATATGGTGTGCTTGCTTCGATGCCCACACTTACGACAAGAGAAGAACGCCTGGCACGAATTTTACAATCGCTAGAAAAGCACGACAAACGACATTATCAGCATACTGCCGCACAGGCAGAAGCAGAGGCAGGAGACGACAGGGCGAACAGGGTACCTCCACTTTTCGAGGAGTTGCATGAACTTCGCGTGTATCGCCCTGATACATGGGAGTTAATTAAGAGCCACAAGCTTCAAAAAGGAGAAGTCGGGCTCGCCATTGCAAACATGAAAGTAGACGTCTACAAGGCAAGAACCGTTGCCTCTGGGGCGGACATTCCTAGCAGTAAGAAGGGGGATGATGGTAATGAGTCGTCATTTGCAGCATCTCACAAGATGCGACCTAAGGATATGCTTGTTATAGGGACTGGACATCTTAATGGAGAGGATGCAAGCAGTAGTGGCCGTTTACTGTTCTTCGAGATTTCGCGGCAGGAAGTATACACAGAAGGAGGAGGGGTGTATACAGCTTTCCAATTGCAGTTGATAGCTGAGAAGGAACTTTTCTCACCTGTTACGGCTGTAGCCGCAATGGAAGGGTATGTTATAGCTGGCGTAGGCCCTCAAGTCAGCGTTTACAAACTCGTTGGGGATGAAATCGTTCATTTATCGTTTGCATTTGGGCAGCTCTACTGTACTTCCTTGGCGTCGATCAAGCAATACGTGGTCGCAGCTGATATGTGCAAGTCCGTGTCTTTCATGTACTTTCGAGACAGGAATAACTCCGTCAATTTTCTAGGGAAAGACTACGAACATGTAACATCGTATGCAACTGAGTTTCTTTTGGAAAATGAGAATATGAGCATCGTTGTAAGCGATGGTCGGGGAAATGTACAACTAATGAACTATGCTCATGCCTCAGTACCAGAATCGCGAGGCGGAAAGCGACTGCTAATCAACGGGGGGACTCAGTTTGGGTCACGAATTAACAAATTTGTTCGCACGCGAGCACCAGACTCGGAGGGGGAACTAGAAAAGTATGGAGCTGCAAAGGCTGGGTCACACGCATTGATGTTCACTACTCTGGACGGTGGGATAGGAGCACTTGTACCGGTCCCAGAAAAGGACTTCCAGCAATTGGAATCGCTTCGCTCGAAGCTCGTCACACATCCGGGGGTCACAAGACATGCGGGAGTCAACCCAGAGGAGGAAACTGACTTTCGGCCAGAAGCAGGTTCCACTGTGTTACTGGAGCAACGGATGCTGGATAGCCGAGCAATTTATGACTTGTTTGGAGTCACTCTAGTTGAAATGCGCATAGTTGCCCGAGAAGTGAAGATGAACATGCCCGGCCTGGCAAAGACCTTTCTGAACCTTGACTCGGTTATCTCCCGTTTCTAGGCATCCTAACCTCTGTTTAAAGATGTAATCTTTGTGAAGCTCCGCAATTTGCTCAATGTCCATGACGTCTATGCTGCTGGGAAGTAGCTGAGATGAATCGTGAGCAAACAAACGTGATCAGGGATGGAGAGAGGACAAGGGTGGAGCACCCCCTAAGGTTAGTAGCGAAATGCACCATGGCACAGGTTTGTCAAAGTTTTACAGGGTTGTGTAATGTTTGGAGTTATATTCGTGCTCGATACGACTGTCTTGGTGATGGGATTTATCGCGTTATCTGTAAACCTATTGGCAGTATAACCAAATGTACAGTCTCTTTCAAGTTTCAAATAGTAGTTCTTGGAGCAGAGAGACCAAACTCAAGAATAGTTAGCCTGATCGTCAGCATATTTGCTTGCCTTAGTAGTCTAGCAGTCACAATCAATAGTAGCTTCTGCACCGTAGCAGAACTGTACTTCATAGCACCCAACCAGACAGCGACACTGCTTCCTAGCTGTTCAGATTAGTCGTGAAGCTTGCATACATTAGCCTCAGAGAAGCTAGCTAGAACAAAGAAATGACATCCTTTAGTACGAACCGCAAGCTTTATGAATATAGAGTTGTATACAGTTAGGAGCACGTAAGGAGGGATGAAAGCGCAAAAGTCCCATTGGCGTTATAATGCAAAAAGGGTTATAGGAAGTACAAGACTTTGCCGTGACGTCAAGCCAAGGGGTTGCTTTCAAGATGGAGATCTCAGTTACTTTTTGCGACATGGAGGAATCACCACCACAAGTTAAATTTTGAGATTGACCGGCCAGGATCTCGAGTTAGTTATGTTTAAAAGGCAAACTGGGGAGGACCACATTGCTAAAGAAACTGAGAGAATAAGGACATCTACAGCGCAGGCAAAGCCAGTATTTAGGAAACCAAGGGGTCATAAACGCGGCATGGAGCTCCGAGCCTGTTTGTTTAGAAGGCTTGAAGCATCCATCTAAGCATCTGGAGCATGATGCTGCAAATGTTTAGATGGACGATGTTACATGCCCTACCAGGGCAATACCACATGTAAAGTACAGATAGCTTCTTCTTCTTCCGCAAAACGAACGGCTGCATCGGGGGTGGTTCTGCTGGTCAAGGTCCGGTAAGTGCAGATAAACAGAATGCTACTGGATCACACAATCAGGAGGATACCTATCAGTAACCGTGGCTACAAAAGAGTTGTTCAGAAAGACCATCCCAGTGGATATGACGTGTCTCAAATACATAAGATCATTGAACTTGGGGGAATATTTGAATTTCAATTAAAATTGACAATAGAGCGAAACGGGTAAAGATAAGAGTGCTCAACCGCTCACTTAGCCGTTTTGCTGACACTCGGCTCCTTGGTTGACAAGGACGCAACTTTTAGAAGCCACATAGGGCCACACACGAAACTTTTCTGCCCTACGTGCCGTTGATTCACACCTCGCGTTGATTTCGGGACAATTGGCTTCCCGTTGCCTGTCCGCTGTCCACATTGCTCCTTGGCGCGCCATCCCCTATCCCTGCGGATGGATTATTTAAACATCAACTGCCTTGGTACTCCCACATCTCAAAGCATCGACGCGAGTTTGTCTTCTCCAAAATCCATCAATCGACTTCTTATAAGAATACAGCAACAAACCCCTCCCCGCTACGATGATTGACGTGAATAAGGAAGTTAAGTTGCTTGTTACGCACATCGAACGCCTTGGCGCGAAGAATAAAAATGGCCAGACTGAGTAAGTTACCTACTTGAACACGTTGTTTTGTCTGTCCAACCAACAATCACCATTACCCCATCTAACCGCTTCATGATTAAACCCTGTCGGCTGTATTCGCAGAGTGCGTTTTGTCGAGCTAATTGACGACACTGCCTGCAGCAATGATTTCGAGGCAATCATCGGTACGCTAAAGGCGGCACGAAAGCGAAAGATCGTCAGTTTTGAGGGAGAGATTCTTCTCAAGGGTGTGCATGACGACAGTATGGTTACCATCGTCTAGTTTGTATTCCAATCCCCGTCGTTTGCTCTTAATGTTGCGATGAGGTGTGTGTGACAGTCAAACTCGCTCTGCCAGGGTGGCCTCCCCAGGCCCACCACTCTAAGTCCCCCCGTGCTGGAGCCTGATGCTGTTATTTTCGGTTTACTCACTGTTCGTGGCCGTAGATACAAGCACATCACTGCTTCCCCCCCTAACTGACCGTCTGGCATGTTGACCGTCTGGCATGTTGACCGTCTGACATACGTAACTGCGTTAACTGCATTCCCTCACCGCAGTAAATAAACGTTGTGAAACTCATTCCAAACTGCTGTGTATGTACGTCGCGAATGTCAAATCAACTCTCCTTTTTTCTTTGTTCTTGTGATAGATAACATAAGACAGAAAGTTCATATTGATCTGTTGCGAGCAGATTTCGGACAACATAGACCAGGGCCCCTTCGGGCACACATGCCGACGCACAAGCTGGTCCAGGAATTGAAAGGGCCATGGGTGCTTCGAACGATATGGGGCATGAAAACATATATGGGGCATTATGTGTTCGTTATCATTTGAAAATTCCTCATAGCCCCCTCATTTTTGGGAGTTTCTGTGAATCCATCAAGGTAGCATGTTAATGTTGTTGATGATGAACAATGAATAATGATTCCGCGCAGCATTCCAGTCCAAACAAAAAAAAATCGCAGTGGAACAGGCAGAGACGTGTAGAGAATTGGTGCCAACTCTAGCAAAACCTGAATAAAAGTGATTCGGAGGGTTCATTGTCTACCACTCCCAAGGTACAATGTCGTCTAGCATGGGTGTGACAATTTACGTCCAGGCCCTATAGTATCTTATCGAAAGTCTTTCTGATATTATGAAACATCAAAAATCGCCAAGTTTCCGCTGTGCAGATACATATATGGCGAAAAAGCGTAGGATAGTAGATGGATATAGAAAGACAGAGATCAAATCATTACCAGTTCGTAAGTCACCCAAATTTGGAATGCATTGGATCGCATTCCTCATATCATCTCCTGTAACACATCTGAGTCCATCGCAAGAACAACGAGAATGTTGTAGGTAAACAAACTCTAGGCAATAGCTATATCCGGGCATCTTCCTGGTTCCTAGTTGTCAACAGAGTTTCTTTCGATTTCCGCAGGACGGCTGGCGAGAGTTGCATCCGAGATACATATTCCAATCTCAAGAGTTGGAACTTAAAAACATAAAATTGGGAATGTAAAGTAAGTCTTTTTAATGTAACCATGAGAGGAAAGTATTATTCAACCGTAATCCCGAAATCGATTCTTGGTCCAGTGAACCGCACTCGTAGTAGCGCCTCTCCTACCAGGTCAAAGAGATACGCATTATCCCAGTACCAATGCAGGGAATAGCCTACTTACAAGGCTCAGAATTATATTACGCCGTATGCCTCCTTCAGCAAACGATAAATGAACTAATTACCTCGCCAAGAAAAAAGCGAGATATCGACTCTGGCCCCTCCACACTCTGTATTTGCTTCTCCGGAATTCCTCTATCTACATGTGTCAGGTTTGAATGCGGCCTACCGTGTAAAGAAGTAAGATAGCATTGTTATGGTTAAAACAGCACTGAGGGTTCTGTAATGAATCGTGTCGTGTTGAGATATTGCTATGTTCTTTGCAAACTATGCTGGTTGAGTCTCGGGAGGGGTGTATGGTGGAGCGTTTATAATTGCGACGGGAAGCATTGCATGGACTATCGGTCGCGTTTCATAGGCTTCAGTGGATAATGGAATGGAACTGCGAGGTACGCCAACTTCTCTCCCCAAGTAGCGTTGGGGAGAATGTTTGCAGGGTGTTCCTACATGTAACAGCTGACATGTTGTATGACATGCATGATGATTAGGAGGCAGAGCTGACAGAGTGGGTGCACAATGTGAATTCGGGGTTGAGATGTTGGAAATGCGACTGGGATGTTCGAGGGCCTTGCGGTTGAAGTCGTATGGAAGAGCAACGCAGCACGCACTGAAACTATCTCGGACGGACGCTGTTTCCGGATAAACGACGGGGTTCTTCAAGGTAACATGATGTGTCTGACTACGGCGGCCACGATCCAGGATGGAATAATAGTTATTGTTGCACACCTCACATAATATCATATTATGATATTATGGGCGGTGTGTTTACATTTCATTACCTTCCAAAGCAGGGGATTATGAGGGTTATTCAAGTGGTATAGTTGATGGAAGAGATGGAATAATGCTGGCGTATAACGACTTTTTTGTTTTTCCGTTGTAGAATGTACAACGGAAAAACGAAATACGTTATACGCCATCTGCAATGTCAAATGCAACGATGAATTGTTTTCCCGTCAACACAACCGAAACAGACTTTATGGAGACTACGGCGGCGGCGCGGTTTCCCTTGATCTTAATGCGTCTCTCAAGATTATTCAACTTACCCGGTACCCACATACTAGGCAACTAATGGCCAAGAAAGGTTAGCAGATCGTTGTTCTCACCGTTAAAAACCCTGCTCAGTTCGACTTGGGGAATTGGACGATTGCTGGTCGAATATTCTACCTAATAACAACAGGGAGATAGGCATCATAGTAAACCCGCACATCAGAGGGTTGTACGTAAAATATCTCAAGGCCGTGATAAGAGGGCTTTCAGGCCCTGTCCTACACCCCTCAGTCACGCTTCCCCTCCGCCACGGCGACTTGAGTACTGTAGCGCCGTGAGGACTATTTTGTCACCCCGGCCATGCCACGAAGTACACGCTGTCCCTCATACCACAGTCCATCATGGAAGGCCACCACACACAGCAGAGTGGCATGTAAATGCGAATGGCAGTTGCTCTTTTCAAAATACTTTTTGTAGTGCGACTGTAGAGTATTCCAACTAGACTTTTATGTTTTCTCAAATTTTCACGTGGACGTCTTTCGCGCCATACGGCAGCATTGGTGGGACCTCAGACCCCAGGTCTGCCATTCTTCGTCGTTGGTTTTTTCGGATGCCTGTCGGCGCAACCGTTGGAGATTGTCCCATAGTACCACATCAGGATGCGGAATATTCGAATGGATCTAGATGGTACGGGATATGTTCCGGAAGATTTTTGTGCCGCTGCGGTTGATTAACGAACCAGTTTTAAAGTTTGGAGGGGAGCACAGTCTCTATAGACTTGGTGCCGCGGAAAACTTCGAAGATTGTTCCATTCCGACCGCCTCATGTGGATGGCTTATTTTTCGCCAAGGAGACGATAGATGCTGCTCGTGTCCATACAGTTTATGTATTACTTGGCGAGAAAAGCATTTCGATATTTTTTCCGTGAGTTGAGGTTTACCTGTGCTGGTGGTGGCACAGTACTTGAGAGTATTGTGTGGTGCATGCTAAAGAGTGGTCCTCGCATTGAATGTGTTCATATGTGCTCCTCCAGTCGCGCCGCCGGCGTCTTGTCGGAAACGGGGCGAAGTCGGAAACGGGGCGAAGTCGGAAACGGGGCGAAGTCGGAAATAGGGCGGTTTGATCAGGAAGGATGTTAATCACAAGATGGTCCTGATGTGATAGGCTGCAACAGCCGTGGCAGACTGCGTGACAGGAGTCCATCATGAAAGTTTGGCGATGACCCAGTTTGGAGCCCAAGCTCTAGACGCGGTTCTTTTGCAGTAAGTACAGGAGCTACGAGATATGATATATGGGAGCAATCAAAGTGGCAATGCTATAGAAATATAACTGACGAGGTGTTCACACGGCTTCGTGTCTTGCAGAATCATACGTTATCATACGTTATCATACGTTATCATATGGTATATTCGATTTTACACGTCCACAGTCGGCGGCCTTTGAAGTTGGCACTACTTCAATTTCTTTTTTAGAGCTGTCCTTGTTCAGGAACATGGAAGAACAGACAAGTATTATATTGCCAGTCCTCTGGTAACATAATAATATGTGACGTACTGTATGTTACCAGAGGGCTAGATCTCAAAAACCAAACAAAGATTTTCTCCGATCTTCCCGCTAGGGCCAGCTTTTGAAGAAACATTCCAATATGCGATTTTTTAGCATACTCCTCAACCCTCCAGGATTTAGGGTTTTCAAGCCTTCGGATTGAGCAGCTTGTTTACAGTTGGAGCAGGGGGTTCCTGATGCGTGCCACTGCATCGGAAATTACATACCGGTGTACAATATATGGTGTGGGTGGCGCGCACGAAACCTGTAGCTCAACAACGGAATCTATGTGATAGATATGGCGTACAGACCATCTGAGATAGTCATAATTTCAATGTTTTTACGATATATCTTTGGCGATGTACTAAAATAGGCATTCAAGGACCATATATAGACAGATGTAGAACACTGTCGCCAGCACACCATTCCAACTTCTCTTCTATAATTGCTCTTTAGGTGACAAATCGTAACACCCGCAACCACTTGGCATCAAACCAATGGCCGGATGCTATCAAGGCGCCGGACGTACAGCATGCGCACACGGTGCATGATAACGGATATTTCGCCCAGGGCGCAGCCGCCTCTAGAACAAAATTTGTCTAATGAGATACCAGTACAAAGTCCGTTGAAATTCCAGGTGGCTTCGGCTGCCAAGAGGATTGGTTACGAATTTGGTCGAATGTAACACCCCGACCCTTGGATATCGAACTCCGAAGGTTGTACTTCCCCAGCCAACGGATAGCACCGATTAATGATGTGTCGCATGAAGCCAGAAATAGGATAAACCCATCCTCCACACAGCCCTGGGCTCTTCTGGCAGAGCACGTCCAAAGTCATACTCGCTGACAGCCCACAAGCCACCCGTCCGACCCACGAGATGGTCCGCGGTGGAGATGCGGCACACCAAGCGGCTGGATCTCGTGGTGTACGGTTTTAAATGGGAAATGCTGGTGGCGGAATGATGTAGATGAGATTGGGATTCGGGGGCCGTTTTTCTGCAGTTTGTGTCATGTGATATGCGTGATATGGTAGGTTACAGATA
>JAUBNZ010001157.1:0-12465 GCA_032355485.1 Bonnemaisonia californica | reverse complement strand
GCGTACGCCCCGGAACGCCCTGTGCGAAACAGGAACGTAACCGTCGGGTCGTACCCCTGCGCCGTGTGCCTCTGAGGCTACCACGGTGCGGAGCCCAGTAGCCCCAGCCGCATATTGCTGGGTAGTACAGATTCGGCTGGGAGTTGAATCTGGTTATATTCTCGCACGGGAACCGATACAATCCGCGTTCGTGCTGTTTTATCGCTCAATGTACTAGCGATACGGCATCTCAAAGGAGACCTCTGCAGCTTTGATAGCGTTTCCGGGCTACGTATCCCTCTCGAAGGTAAGCGAGAAGGGCCCATATGCTACTGTAGGTCAGCTCTATCGCGAGGTTTTCAATGGGAAATGAGTTTGTAGAGCGAAACTCGCAAGTCCGCCTAAGATGGCCCACCAAATATTGCTTGTGATTTATTCCGGAATGATCCCAGAAGAATTTCTTCCCGTCGGAATTATCGACCTTTATTGACTTCAAATGAAGAGTGATGAAGGGTGCGCACCGGCACGTTCAGGAAGAAGAAGTTACTTGGTGATGCTGCGATCCTTAGATTCTGAAGTGGAACATGACGGGGAGCTAGCTGCGTTTTTGAAGTTACTCTGATCCACAGTACGTTAAGATCGGGCACTGCGGCATCTCCTGATGGATATTCCCACCCTGGTTCTGGTCGAAAGTAGAAAGAGGTCTCGCCAGCCAGAGCCCTGCAGAACCTTCTAGACCGCTCTCTAATACAGGAAAGAATATACAGTACAACAGTCTGTCGAGATGGAGCTTCCCGGCCTGTCCTGCAATATTGATATTCAAGAATAGGATTACACCTCCTCCGTTGCTCGAATACCCGTGGAAGCACATCCGCCAATCATGCAGTGCCTCTGATCTGTACCGTGCTCGCTGAGCACCTCATTAATTAGATTTTGAAAGGGAATATCCCCCAGGAGTGGTAGATCTTCTGTACTGCATATCACTCATCGAATGCAAAACATCTGTTTGCATAGGAGGAAATGTGATTAGAAGGCCCAATCCCAAGATGGAATATCGATATTCACGGTACATGTCTAATATTCATTGGGCTCTGATCAGCTGTTCCAGATATTCTGGGAGTAGAGGGGCCGCCTCAGGGGGAAACAGGTATCATATAAATGCCTCGGGTGCATTACACTCCCTTTTCATGTCACAAATGGGTACGGTGCACTAGTTTCGAATAAAGAGAACATAATTCAGTCGACAGTTTAGGATGGGTGTGAGTATTCATCTTCTTAGAAAGGAGTCCAAATATTGCAGTAGGGTATTCTGATTGCAATACATGAAACCAACAATACCGTAACAGGAAACTTCTGGATGTCTGGCTGTTAGGGCCTCTACAAATTAGTATGAAGCAGAATTGCTTCTGAACAGGCGACGCGTAGGGAAGTTACTGTAGCATAAGCGAAAGTGTTGTGTACTAGGCAACAAAGGGCTTGTAAATAATATTGCCTGTAGCACTGCGGTGATAAACGTTCTTCAAAGATAGCCATTTCTTGCAACCCTGGCTCTATAAAAAGGAAGCAAAGGGCTCTGAGGTGCCTTTTTAACGGAGCGACGCCGTCAGATCAGCACTAGTTTACCCGTGTTACAATTTAACGATGCCAGTTCGTACGTACGAACTTCGTGCTTCAGGCTTTATTTCCTGTCGTACAAATCCGAGGTTCCATTAAGTAGAGTAGCGAAATGACGATTGACTCTCGGAGGTGATTCCCCATTACATATGCAGAGAGAGCTTCGGGACTACCTAAATGCCTCATACTTCTGTTGATTCATGAAACTGTGCGCCCTGTGGCAAACTATACACTTCGTGAATTTCATTTTTATGTCATAGATTAAGCATTGAGCCAGATTTTACAGACAATTTCACTGGCGTGGAATCGCCCAATGACAATGCAATGTTCTCCAGACATTCGGGGCAGCTCTGAGTTACCCTTCCTCGAAAGGGAAATACATCAACACCTTTATCGTCCTTTCGTATCGGAACCAGTACAATATAAATTTTATCAGGTAATCTTGCGGGCTATATGAAAACTGCTTCACCCATTCCTTAGGTCTAGAAGCTTCTGACAAACTGCAGTTGAATCCTTAATTATCTATATTCTTTTGCCAAGAGAAGAAGATAACGTACAAGTTGGAATGTTTGTGGGTTAAAGAATAATTGGGCATCCAACCATGGCCGAATCACATCCACTCGGAGGTAGTTTGCCTATACAGCCATTCACTTGGACACCACTTGCGTGCTTTATCTTATAGTTGTAATGTACCGGCAGGAGCTCATAGAACCCATCAGAACTCGGCCTGTCCAAATTAGAATATCACACTTCCGCATCAAACTGAAAGTTACTTGTTGACCTCTCATGATATCGAAAACGAGATAACAGCAATCAATACTGCGGGGAACTGCTCGGAAAGGGGGCCAATGAAATTGTACCATCCCACGTTTTAGGAATAATACCACTCTTCACATCCTCCCTCTTATCAGCTGAATTTGAAAGTTTCATGGGATTAGACCTACCTAACGCTCATAATAAGCACAACGGCCATCCCATGCAACCCCTCCTCTCAGTGAAAACGTGGCACATTTTGCGTTACGGAGTGCAAAGCTATTCCTTCACTCGTTGCACAAGGTCTACCTTCCTCGGTAAACTCTAATCGAAGCTGATTCAGAGCTCCCCTGCTTCTAAGTATATTTTGTAAGTTTAATCTGCTTATCAGATTTTCTCACCCTACTCGCCCGTATACGCCCGCACACAGAGGCGACGTCCCCTACGACTCAGATATACGTACAACCCTTGGAACGCGTGCGATCGCGATCCCGCGCCCACAGTTTTACGTTTGACTTCTTGCAACGAGACTGGAGTGAGCCTTATCGACGAATCGAAAACGCAGGATGACTTCTGGAAGGAAGAAGCACCCCTCGAGGGTTTATCCCGCGCTGAAGAAACGCAAAGCATGGTGCAGGCGTTGTTTCCAGACGTCATGGAGGGTTCCAGTAATAAAAGTGTGACCCTCATGGATGCATTCCGCTCTCACAGATTCGTCCCATCGTTCGGTCTGGCGCCGAGAGACTGAGGAAGATCTTTCGAGGTCACATCTCCCATCAGAATGACGGACTGTTTTCTGATGAAAGTGGTTCTGTGACTGGATCGGATAGCGCCATCATCATTCCACTCACAGGTGCGCTAAACGTTCATTTTTCAGACCACTTTGTGAATCTAAAGAAAGAAAATGGAGACATGTTCTCAGAAGCATATGCTCGCCAGAAGGGGGGATCTCGTTCAGAATGGCTTGGTGTGGTTGATGGGCAGCATCGATGGGCTGCCGTCCGGGAGCTAGCCGAGGAAGACTATGAGACCTGGACTTCATTATTATGGCCAGTCACGGTTTTGAAGAGCGGGCATTCCTTGAAAGTTCTGAGGCTTTGCTTGGACGCTATCAGAATAGGAAACACAACGCCGAGTTTTACGTCGAAACAACCTTCTATGACACCGCATTCGGTCTATGCAAGGAATCTGAACGCCTTTCAAGTCTTAACAACCGAAAGAGACCTACGGAAACTAAGGTTGTGTCAGAGTATAACCGCGGCCCTAATAGCAAGGAAAACACCGCAATTCAAATTGCTGCCACAGCTCTGCGACTCCACTAGCCGGTGATTGACTTAATTGGTGAGATAACGGATTCCGAAAACCCCGAGCAGGCTAAAAGCGTTTTGAATGGCGGTTCCAGGGAAATGAAAGATCCGTGCTTGGTCATGAGCACGACCGACGGCAGATTATTCAAAAGGCTTTTCCATTTGACATCTTTGCAGTCAGCAACATCCTTCATGAATTCAAAAGGAGATGATGCCGTTGAAAATCAAGTGAAAACACTGTATCGTCGCCAAGATCACTGCAAAATGAACTTCTTCTAGCCTGTATCCGACAAGGTCACCGTGGAGTAGTTCCAGAAGGCTTGCGCTGCAATAAAGGAGGTGAGAAAACTGGACATGTTACTGGAGCCCTCGTACTGGCCGGAATGTATGATTTTGATGAGACCTAACATGCTTCAAACAACGAGGTTTGATACAGAGATCATGATGAACAGCGGGAATCATTACGTCCTTCTGAAATCAGTACTTTACCACTACAATTGAATCAGTCCAGAATCCGCCCCTGTTCGCGAAAGGAAATAAAAGGAGCCTGTAGAGCAGTACCACAATGAAAGCATTGGAAAAGATACGTTGAGTATGATTGAGGATGCACCAGAAATCGACCATGGCAGACCGAATGAAAACACCAAAGAATCGGGGAACCCTTAAAGTCTGCAAAAGCCAGTCCGTGATGAAACGGATTCCGAAACGACTGGAAGCCCGACTGCAGACAACAATATTTCCGGTACGGAGAAGGCGGTTCTTCATGACTAGGCATGGAAAACCGATCTTCCAACGAAAGCGGTATCGGACAAATCTGGCCAAACGATAACAGTGAAAGCTAACGATGGTGCAAGTAAAAACGTTCCTCAGCTTCTAAAGTTACAAACCGGGAACGCAAAGAATTTCAATCAGATAGAAATCGAGGAGGAACGAACAGATTCCTTGAACATATGAAAATTGCGTATCTCCAGATGAAATGGCAGGATTTCGAAAAGACAGTTTGAACATAAGGGAGCAAGTTACTTGATTTCATCCTCACCCATCCTCCATTCGGCACTCCAGAAAGCCGGTCGCGGGATTTAACGGTTTCTGACAACTAAATAGATGAAGAGGAAATCAAGGCAGTGGCACAGTTTTCTAGAAGAGTCCTACGGCCTTGTAGTTGGTTTATGGAATTCATTTCATTCAGAACGTTTGGCACATTTTACGATAAGTTAACAAGAATGGGGTTCCCTGTCCCGGCACATCCATTTGTATTAATGAAAGACACAAATGGCATTCAAGAGCATCGTGGGTCTGAGACTCCGCAGTCCGGATGCGAATTTGCAGTCTTTGGGAAGGCGCCTGGTGCTCTAACAGACCGGTTTTCCGTGGATGTACGTAGCCCGTACCACCTGATTCCCTCGAAGAAGAAGCTAAAGTTCACTTGCCTCGAAGATGTACCCGTTCCGAATATGAAGCTCCAGAATCCAGGGACAAATTCTCCTTTTCTGACAGAGGAAAAGAACGCCGATCTGCCTGCTGAGCTCAGGACCACGTTCTGCCCCGAAGGTGGGAAAGTGTTGGACATGTATAAAGGTACCGCAAAAACTGGAATTGCTTCCATGCATACAGGTCCCAGGTTTACAGGCGTGGAGGAAATTTGCCACAATTATCCTGTGGCACATGAGAGAGTTTCGGGAATTTCGTAGAACATAGTTTCCGCCAAAGAGGGCACCGACAACGTTAGAAAGCGTGCAAAAGAAGCTCCTAAGTAATTCGGAAAATCGGAAAGAACAGAGTGCGATATCAGTCACCATTGACCTGATAAATGATGTACCACAACACAGTACTGATGCAAAACTATATATCTTGGGAGCTCCCCACTACACGTCAGCCTCAAGAAATCCGGAGGGAAAAGCCATGGAAACAGAGAAAAAGATTGATGTTGGCGAGAAGGAGAATCTGGTATCGAATGGAATCAAGATGGATCTAAAAGGAGGGGATGAATCAATTCTGATGATGGAAGGAATGCGTGTTGCTGTCGCAACGATACAATATCCTGCGCCCAACGAGGAGAAGTTTCGGCTCCGTATTCACAATAGCGATCCAGAGAAGTATGAATATGAGGAACAATTTCTTGTGACGTGTTACTCCTTTAAACCGATCGTTCCCGAGGCGAAAACTGCGTACCTCTTCAATTTGGAATGCCCATCAGATAATGACCCTCCCTAAACACTGCAAGAATTGACAGTATTATTCCTGCGGGATTTGAATAGCATATAGAAGAGAGATAAGTCGTAGAAAACTCAAGTTAATCCTTACATCGGCCCACTTCCCTTAGATTACACCATCCTGTTCGCAATCGTAACGACGCCCTTCCTCCAATCTGTTCCCAAGTAGAAGTCGATTGCAATCTCTATACACTTCTCTTCGCTCTGACAGTAAGTTCTTGCGTTCCTCCGGCATATCTTCATTAGACGACAAAACTTGATGACAAACTATCGCGTTCATACTACATTGCTGATAAAAAAAATCCCCGATAATCACAAACAGCATGCGAAGGCTGAAACGTCTGTATAAGAAGCAGAACTGGGCAGATGTAGGGAAGATGTGTTCCATGTCCAGCGGCGCCTCCATATTGGAAATATAGCTCGAGCAGAGCCCTGTATCACGCAGTACAGAGGATAGAGGCAGTATTCTATCCTCCAAAGAAAACCCCCTCCGCGTTGCACCACAACAGAATGGGGGAAGGTCTATGAAGGAGCCTTGGATCATCGCCATGAATTTGATGTCGGCCTTGCCACACGGAAAATCTGTGTGCATAGAGTTCGGCAACCTAGCCCCAACCTCAGACGAAACAGACAACCAGAACATTCTAGCACCAAATGCGCCATTGATGCCTTCCTAACTAACAGAGAAAGCCAGAATTCATGAACAGTGATTTAAAAAATTGAATATGTCATAATGATTAATTAACATTTTGACTCAATTTCTGAATTGCTCTAAGATTCGCAGTATGCGCAATATGACAGTGGTTTCCTTTTTACGCTTGTGTAATCGTTATTCGTCGATTGAGCTAAAAATTGAAATTCGAGATGCTCGCACCCTCTTCTGGTTGGAAAAGTACGTTCTGATGCCCGCCAAATTTTTGTTCGGACCTCTGACAAGATCACGTCAAAAGCCCTGTGAAATATTGCTGGGGAATTCTTTTACCCGAAATGAAGCCTCGTAAAATTATACGTTCCCAGATGGGAAGCGAATGTTGTCTTATAATTTTTGCCTTCCACAACCGGAATCTGCGAGTAATCTGAATTGAAATCTAAGATTCTAAGGAGCTTGGCATCATCCAGTGAATCTATGAAATCATCCATCCTCGGTAGAGGGTACGCGTCAGCGATCATCTGCTCACTGAGCTTGCGGTAATCGATATAAAACCGGAGTTGTCCATCCTTCTTAGGAACGAGTACTACTGGACTAGCCCACTGACTCGTGGCAGGATCGATCACTCCTTTATTGAGCATCTAGTTGATCTCTTTTGCGGCTGCCTAACGGCGAATGGGTCGCATCCTATAGGGAAGTTGTCTTGATGGGCCCCGCAAGGGGTCTGTATCGATATGATTTGCCCTCACTTTTATGTCCCCTAAGTACCCGTCCCACATTTCGGCGTGCTTAGCCAAGCTTGATATAACTTTGGACCTCATCTCTAAATCGAGATGTCCTATTTCTAGTTTTTCTATCCAATCCTTATCGGATTTTTCCTTGGCCGAGATTTTAGGTTCGCCGTCCAGTGCCCCTCTTCAAGAGCGAACTTCCCTGCTTCCCCTGACCTGTTGAGTTCTTGTTCCTTTGTACCCTTATCAGGGTTACATAATGATAAGAATTTGGTTCCACTGACTCCTGGACATTATTTTGATTTTCGCTCTGGTTGATGGGAGGTCCACTTAGGGTTACCGATTCCATTCCCCCATCGCTGGGTAAGAAGGACCAGAGGATTCCTTTGCGGGTAAGAAACTACGGCCCTTTCGGTATATGCCCATCTTTCTCTCCAAAATTGGCGAGCATGATAGAGAAAGGCTTTTCAGGCATATATGGCATACTCCATTTGCCACCCTCAACCAGCGACGTTCATTAAGTGACTCCTTTGGTTCCAGGTAGCATAAACCGCCAACGCTGTTGTGTACTATGGTCCCTATCTGCGACATTGGGGAGCTCTAACCCCAGAGCTTAACCTAACTGTATGGGTTGTTGTGTCCACCTCTAATCGAATTTATTTCCTCCTATCTCTTTTTTCCGTACAGACGTTTGCTTCTCCCTCTTGAGATTGAGTTGAATTTGAGGAGAGAACAGTCACCAGGCTACCGTCCCATATCTCAATCATCTGATCCATTGGATAGATACTGCGTACATAGTACATACCTGTTGAGGTAATCCGTTCCAAAGATGGCCGGCACGGCTAAGTTGGCTGCAATATAGAAACAAAGATTCGTCTTTTTATTTCCAAACCTAACTCTAAGCCTTATATTACGTATGCTAAATTGAATCTTAATGTGAAAGCCTCATTTTCTGACTACTTCCAATTCACGCCCCCAAAATTCCAACCTCGATTGGTTGCATTCCATCAAACGCCGATGGGTGGAACGGTCGACAAGTCCCTACACGTGAGACACCGCTGACACCCTCACTAAAGCGCGTCTTATGGTATCATTGCCAGTGCGCAACATCCAGGTGCGCAAACCAGTAACACACCAGTATCCAGGTGTAGGCGCTGTGTACATTGCACCCAATCAGGGACAGCCAGGTATCTCATCCCTTCCACGCTAAGAATTACCGCTTTCAACAGCTGTCTCAATTGAAGTAGTGAAATCCCCGTACTGGTATTATGCAGCGTACGGTGTGAGCGAAGAGATCCTTTAATATTATCTATAATTACTTAGATCAGTACACTTACCACTAAGGAAATAAGTGAATTCTGATTAGCAAAGTGGACCCTGAGAGGGGGGAACGATCATCGATCGGCACCGATGAGCACCCTCAACTCTTCTCTTTTTCAAACCCAAGAGTCCCTTGGACGCCCTCTAGAGTGACATAGGAACTAGAGCAGCGCTTGGAGATCTCCCACATGAAGGACGGAACGGACGTTGTTTCGCTACAGGCTTTATATTTTCCGCTCGGCCCGAGCACCCCCTAATGTGAGATATCCCATAACCTGCACGTTAATCACCCACGTAGGTGATACTCCCAGCCCTCGGAACCCGTCGGGCTAGACGAACCATTGATTGACCACTCTAGGTCACAGGATCCTCCTCCTTGGAGAGACGGTTCCAGTGCCTACCTCACGTTCGCTCCCTACCTAGGGACGCACAGAGCCAGGTTAACCAGCCAGCTCTAGTTCCTGCGATTACCCTTTCGGTCCCCAAACCCCACTCTAGGGGCTCTCTCTGCGTGAGATTCCCATCATCCCTTCCGGGTTTACCCTCCTTTCCTTGCAGAGGATTCTGCGGACATTCGACTACCCTAAGTCTACTTGCCTAATTCGACAGGTAGGCTATCACTAGCTGCTGCAGCTCAGCACACCACACCAGCTGCGATATCCCGTCCAACGCAGGGCATGGGATTTCTGGTCTCCCGAAACACTTGAGTGTTCACCTGGTGGTCTGTGACGACTCCATCTAGAGGAGTTGCTCTGCCAACGGTTCCGTGTACTGGAAGAATAGGGACACCTGTAGCATAACTCGGCCTCCGGAGATTGGGTAATACTATATTGGTCTCACGATTTCATAACTTTATCGGCGAATTTTATCCCTTTTCAAGGGTCATGGCCGGAGGTGTTCACCCGCCGCTGCGTCCACCAATTCAAGGGAACGCGATTCCAAATTTTACTGTAAGTATTGCTGACAGCGCGAGGCGCTCCTCTGGGAGTGCTATCATAGGCAAGTCTAAAAGCATCAAAAAATCAAAAAGAAAAATTGCGACCACAGGCGCCTCAGGGCGCCCTGCAAATCCTACACCATCCCTGTTGTAAGCATGGACATTACGCACCCCGGGAGCTATCCAGGGAAAGCAGACGTTTTCGCGAAGAGGAGGCAAAAATTGACGGAGATCGAACGATCGCTGGCCTTGGAGCAGCAGCAGAAAGAATGACGCGAGCGGGAAGAGCCAGGTGCAGGGCAAGCGACCCCGGATAGTTGGTACTACAGAAGACGCCGCGCAAAACGGGCGTCACCACGCGAAGATCCGCCATCCAGAAAAATGTGACCGATACGCCCATCCTGGCCCTCCAGCAGCATTCAGATCCGATCGGGACCTTCTCCCCTCGGGATCAGAAGGCGCTACACCAGCGCAGTTCTCCCCAGCAAGCACGGATCCCGACAGGATGGAGATCTGTGAAGAAGCGGAACCGAGAGGTTCCAGCAATAGCAGGAAATCGCCAGGGGCGAAGAAAATGAGGATAGAAGGCCCCCAGTCAAGGACTGCCACCCATGTCCCTTCAAAACAATCGGAGATCATGACCCAGAAGGACGATGCCGCCCAGAACGAGGAAACAGAATACAACGAAGCCCCAACCTGGACACTTCCAGAAGACGCTATCGTCGATCTACAGTGCCTCGTATGCAAAAACAGCGGAACGCTCAAGAAGAGGGGTCAGCACAAGATAGACCGAGTCAAAGGACCCTCCCTCCGGTGCTCCGCAAGCACGAAATCGTTCCAAGGACAACCTCTCCTAATCCTCATGCCCAAGTCCCTACCTAGCCCCTGCGTCTTCTCGGCACTGCGTCACGCAGAGAAATGGATCTCCGCAAACAAGGCTGCCTCTATGCAAAGAGCCAATACGGACAATGGAGATTCGATAGAAACGGACTGGCCGGCAGTAGGAATAAAATCATACAGAACGCAGATTACATGCCCGGACCGCAACTTCACAGGAATCATGCGACTACATGGCACCACATTTGTCGGACGAACCGTCAAGTGCTACGAGAGCAAACGCACAAAGGCAGGTGAAAAACTCGATAAGATACTGATTCACTGCCTCGGAACCGAATGGCAGAGCGAACATACCGCAAAGGGCCGTGAGAAACCAATCACGCAAGATGGCCACACCCCAGACAATAATGACAAACCCCCGGAAAGAACAGGGACCCCGACGCACATGACCAACTAGATAGTGCAAAATACCCCACTCTTGATGACACTGAATGAGGAGACGGTCAGAGAAATAACACAGTCCCAGCCCTGCGAAGACTTCGTGGAAGACACACCCGCGATCGCCCCCAGCATGGAAATGACGGGCTCAGACCATCGGACAGACCACCAAGAATAGTCACAGAGTACATCACGACCCAACCCTTGAAGGGAAAGGCTATGGCGGGGTAGAAATTTGTGTTCACCCGTTAATACAATACAAACTGATCACGAAAATGGCCCGAAAAGAATATCAGTACATAATCATCCGCCTACTGAACACCACCCTGGGCGCTCTGTACATCTCCCCGACAGCCCCGTCCTCCCTTCACAGCAGTGCGTGCATTAAATACAGCAGGAAACAAGGGGCACACTGTAATCGTGGGTGACTTCAATGGAAGACACAAGCCATGGGACAAAACAACTAACACAAGGGGACGACTCATCCAGAACTGGTCCCATAGAAATAACTGGAAAATTAATTCACCAAAATCACCTACATTCTTTCCCTCGCTCCGGTCCTATGGCCAGCCGAATACCATTGACCTTATGATAACCAAGCAGATGTCCGTTACAAACGTCCGGACGGACGAAGGACACTGGTCTGGGATTAGCGACTACCTTCCCATATCAGGCAAAATGACGAAATTTAACGAGCGCAATTCAGGAGCAGAGGCCAATACCACACGCCTGGCGCACCAAAACAAAGATACCAGAGAAGTCAAGCAAGCTGTACCTGGCCAAACTACCCCTGATTGACGACAAGATAAAAGCCTGCACATCCGGGCGGGAAATTGACATTGTCGTCGAAGATCTATCAGAGACACTCATCAAGCCCTGGAAATAGCTTCCCAGACGGAAGAGATTTTCGGAAAACCCCTGCTGGGCCCCAGGACTACAACGGAAAGCAACCAGCAGGTCCAAAGCGTACGAAAAAGCAAGAAGAGTAAAATGCACACACAGCTGGAAAGTTTACAAAGACCTTGACCAACAGGTCAAGAGGGGCGTACGCGAGCTTATGAAATGTCGTAGAAAAATAGAGCTGGAGAAACTTGTAAGAGAGGGCACACAAGATGCTGCCATACACTTCTCAAAAGCGGCAAAGAGACAACAGCACCGAAAACTAAAAAGCACACAGTGCGGCCCTCCGCTCGAAGACAGGGACTTTATCACACATGTCACAAACGCCGGAGGGAAAAGGGTTCACCCCAAAAATGCTACAATTCACAGTAGATGCAAAATTCCGGGGAGACCTATCTACAGCCATCCGCCTAGCGCCAAACGGGAAGAGCGTAAGCACAGATGTCGTATTCGCAGAGGCAATCAAACAGGAGCCGTAACTGATAGGGAAACTACTACACGTACTATGGGAAAAATGCGGGGCCCTCAGCCAAATGCCACAGTTGTGGAGAGTTGCGGTTATAGTCCCAATATACAAGAAAGGAGCAACAAACGACCCACGGAACTACAGGCCAATATGCATCATTTCGCTGATGCGGAAGATTATAGACATTGCAATTGACATAAGCCTCCGACGACTATACCAGTTCCACCCGACACAGCTAGGATTCCGGAAAGGAGCTAGCGTTGAAACAGCAATAATGAGGAGCACCCAACTAACGGAAATGGGATTTGAACACACAGCGAT
>JAUBNZ010001156.1:0-12467 GCA_032355485.1 Bonnemaisonia californica | reverse complement strand
GTGAATACAGCACTGTAGTGTAATACTCCCAGATTACAGAAGTGCAGACTTTGCGTAATCCAATTCTGGATCCAAAACATTACAGAATTCTGTAATGTAGCATACGTTTTTCTTTACAGCATTTTTGAACCTTAAATTAGTTCCAGAACTTTGAGTTGGATAATACATATACAATGATTTAAAACGTTCTAAAAACCGAGCGTTTGAAACGTTCAAAAATTTATTTTAAAACGTTCAAGACACGTTCGAAACTGCCTCAATTGTGGGCTTAGATTTTAGAAAACAGATGCTCTACAAAATTACCGTTTATCGTCGCAATATGCTGTTTGCAATTTAAAATTTGATTTTCTGTGCGGTGTCATTTAGTACAACAAAATTGACGACATGGGCCCAGTCGAAGTCCTTTATCCCGCTTTACAAACCTTTTGGACAAGGTGACTAGGTGATGTATAATTACCATGCTGGAAGGTTGATACACAGTGTTCAATTTTAGAGATGTTCAAAATTCAAACTTTTATAGTGGAGTTTGAATCTAGTGATAAATGGATGCTTCCGATTCATACCGAAAGCAGAGTCTGCTGAACAGATCCCATCAGACTCAACAAGCGAACACCCAATTCACGTCACAGTTTGAGTATTCAATGCCTCGGGTACTGTAGACTTTCTCTAAAGTATAAATACTCTGAAATCTTTTATACTATACATTTCGTAGCTGGTCTAAACTCCTGAAAGTTCTCCCTGTACATAATCATGGGTCGCCCACCTTCTAAGAGATGGAATTTCTTTGAAAACGTTAAACCGGGCTGTAACATGAAGACAGCCAGAGCCAAAAGTAAGTTTTTGTTTCAAAACTGTGTCTGCAACATCCACAAATACGGACAGTCACCACCGAAACTGCCTCAGAGTTAAAAGTATTGTGGGAACACTTGCAGTTCCAGCAGAAGACCCTTTGGAACAAGACACTTCTGCGGTTCCGCACCATCCACATTCTAATTCTCTTCAGAGCAATGGTGGGATGTCTCAAAGGTCTTCTGAAACAATTGACGGTACGAATGGAAACTCTAGAGACGGGAAGGGTCCCTCTGGCCCTCTAACTTATATGGTTCATGATATAATGACTTCCGATCTGAAAGACAAGATTGATTTACTTTTCGCTAAAGCAATCCACGAGACAGCTACTAGTTTCCGATTTTTCGACCAGCCATCCTGGCATACCCCGTTCGACGTGTTTCGAAAGTGTTGGAAGCCCCCTTCACCAACAGAGATCGGAGGAAAGTTGTTGGAGAGGGTGTACGACAACTGCATGGAAACAAATTTCGAGAAAATCCAGAAGAATCACGGGGTGTTATTGGAACTGACGGCGCAACTAATTGGCTTTCAAAGTCTGTTAAAAATGTCATAATACACCTTCCAGTTCCATTTTTTTACTGAGTATCTTCTATGTGATCTTATGCCAGAAACTACAGCAAAAGTGGTGGAAAAATATCGGACGTTCTAAAGAGATTGGACAAATTGGTAGGCTTCGCATGCTTTTATGCATTCATTTCGGACTCATGCAACTTTATGCGGGACGTGCGTTCCTCACTGCAGCAACAAAAGTTCGTCAAATGGGCTTACAGATGTGCTGCTCATTGTCTGCACAATCTGAGTATAGACATTGGAAAGCTTCCACAGTTTTCAAATTTAATCAAGAAAGCCCTGTATTTTTCCAAGACGGAGAAGAACAATGGTTTATTACGGAAACTATTTGACTAGATCTGTATGGAGAAGAATGGAAGAGCGTATGCCATGGTTGTCTACTCTAAGACTAGATGGACTACAGTGAATTACATGTTGAAGTGTCTGCTTCGGGTCAGATCTGTTCTATCATTCATTCCACTCACGCTTGTTATTGACAGAGCAGAACGTGGTACTGATGAGAATTTTGACATACCAGCCGTTCTGAAGGATACGTTAATGTCTTCCTCTTTCTGGGTAGATATGGAGCAGGCCCACAATATTTTTGAACCTATAAGTCAATCCGTTGGATAGTTGGAGTCCGATGTATCTAATATGTCCGATGCGTACGCAGCCTTCGTGTTCCACCGTGTGAAGTTAGATGGCTCTTCAGTGCTCTCTGATCTACAAAAGTAACAGCTCCAGCAGTCTCTAATCCGTTTCTGGGCAAGGATCTACAGTCCAATACATGCAATGGCCTTATTTTGCGATCCTTTCTATTCAGATCTGCGAGTAAATTTCTCACAAGAACATGGATGCTCTTTTATTGAACTGGGCAGGGGGAATTTAAATTACCTGTGTCGCAATGCTCTTCTACTTCTTTCTGGGAACGAAGAACACCACGTACATTTGTTGAACGACTTTCTGCAATTTTCGATAACACCAGAACCGCTTCTTTCCGAGATGAAGTCTTTCCACGCATATTGGTTTGGGGGCAGCTTATCGGCCATTATTTTGCATTAGCAGTTGCTATAGTTGAATTTTATCGCTCTCCCGGGGCCACTGCAGGAATTGAAAGGAACCATAAGATAACCAACAAGGTTCTTTCTCAAAGGCGCTGCCAGTTGGCGGATTTGAGTCCGCAGAGACAAGTTGCTGTTTCGCATAACTCTTACCAGATACAACGAGTTTTTCTACGCAGCACGGGGAAGGGTTTGAATCTATGCTGGCACGGGTCTGCTCGCCAGCTGAACGTTGGCAAGCGGAAGGAGTGGCAGGCTCGGAAGGGCTGGGTGATGAAGAGAATGGGGAGGGAATAGAAGAAGACGTTGTTTCTCTAGAGACGAGTTTGATCGACATAGAACACCCTGATCAGATGCATAACAGAATCATTTCCGTCAACGATGATAGCGACTGATGCGATGAGAACGTTAGAGTATGCGTGCCTGACAATAGGCATGATGTTGACAAAGTGCTGTTACAAATCAAGTTGTTTATATATTTAATGCAATATGTAGCGCAATATAATGTATACATGTTGCTTTAAACAACATGTATACATTCTATTGCACGCATTCAAGCCTGCTTTTCGTGCACGTTTGATATTTAAACCAACGTTATAAATGACCCGAAAATATCGAGCGTTTAAAACGCGTTTAAAACGTTTTATTTTTACTCAATTTTTTCGAGCAAATGCACAGTATGGTGGAAAAGTATAAAATGGGAGTGGATTTACCGATTTTCGTTGTTTCTGGTACTGTGAGGGTAGATTTCATGGATACGGGATTTTAAAAACATGATCTTGGTGCATAAGTATAAGTTCTATAAACGCCAACAAATTTTTGCATTTACTAGTACTTGATTGTTCCTTCCTTCGCTTGGATAACCTTGAGACAGCGCTTGGGCATAGACTGTATGACTGAATTGATAGTCGAAAGGTCAATTTCGCCCCAGCTGCTCTTAGTACAATCCACCAGACTAGATACACTTTCAAACTGCCTCCCACTGTTGTAGACCTTTCTAGCAAGTACGCCTCATATATTTTCGACCGGATTGAGTTCGGGAGAACATGCTGGCCACGCCACCACATCAATTTCATTCCGTCAAAAAAGCATTACCAAATGGAAATAGGTAGTCTTCTAATACAATACAATAAATCTTAGAATCAGCATTTCTTTGAATAATGGCAATATTTTTCTTGCCCTTAGATGAGATCCCAGCCCAAACCATCACAGATGCTCCCCCTGAGTGCCTAGAAAAAATTCCCTTTGTTCCTTCCTCCATTCGTGCCAGTAGAATTTATAACAGTCCGGACCTTCCAAATTAAACTATTTCTCATCGCTAAATACTACCCTTTCCCATTCAGATTTCCAGTATGCATGACCAGCCGACCAATCCAATCAATTTTTCTTGTTTACGTCCTTCAGAGGAAGAATCTTTAACACTTTAGAGTGCTTGAATATCTTCTGCTTCTTGACCTCCCTCCAAATTGTGAGCCTATAGACGCCCAATTGTAGATTATCCCTGATTTGACGGCATCCCGACACACCCCTGGCCAATTCCCTTGTACTTGCACGTCCATCCAACGGCGAAAGCTTCTTGGGACGCCCGCTTCGAGTAGCCGTACTGTACTGTAGAGGATTCGTTAAAACATTCGCACCAGAGTCAGCGATCTCTGTAGCTTTCTGGAAATTTCAGTAACCGTAAGGCCCTCACCTTTCCAGACCAGGATAATGTTCTGTTCATCCTTTGACAAGGGTTTACCGCGGGGCATGGCTTTGGAGGAAGCCTAGGCTAGGTTTCGGTGAGAAAGGAACGTTCTTTATTGGTATAGTTGCTATAGAATAGAACTTTAGAAGCATAGAAGTTATACTTATGCACCAAAAAAATGTTTCTAAAACGCCATATCTATAAAAAAACTGTCTTCACAGTACCAAAAGCAAAGGATATCCGATAATATCAGGATATTTTATACTTATGCACTGCACTGTATAGTAATACAGCAAATGGCTAGAGCGCACTTTACGCCGCGCGCAGCACTTATTTAGAGCCAAAACCACATCTAGGATATGGCGCGTGTGCCATATCCTGGCCAATGTTCCAAGTTTCAACAGGCCTGGGAATGCCCCGTGAAAGTAGCCCCTTACAGTACATAATCCGACTCTCGAGTGGCTCTAATTTAGTGAGATGCTGGTCGAGATTCTCGACCTGGTGGGGGCACTACTGTACTGTAGTGAGATGCAGGCTGCATCTCACCGGTGCCCCCTCAGAATAACACGTGTAGGTTGTCGCCAGGCTGGCGAGGGTGATGTCGACCGAGTAGCCGCTTATTGGCCCCCAGGGGAAACCGTGCAACATCGATGTCTGTTTTATGTTTTATTTATGGCATTTCTAAATAAACAATACTCAAATTAAAACTTTCCAAAGAGTCGGAGTATTTCAATCGTGCAAACCCTTTCATTTTATTTATTTTTTCATTGTTGTAGTATCCGCCCAAGAGCCCTTCCGACAGCTCAAAACAGCTCAGCCCGGCGAATATGTAAAAACAGACAACCCGCCATACAGTACGGGGGGTACGTCAGTCCGTCACAGCCCGCTGCCCCAAAATCTTCAACAGATTCTTAAAAGACGTGGCACCCCCGCTGCGTCTCCCCTCAGCGCGTCGTGGCGCTTGCAGAATTGCCTCAGCCACGCGCTTCTTCCGGACAAGGAAAGACCCATTGCCGCTCCCGCAGACGCTCGCCGACTTCCTCCCGCCGCTCCTCTCCTCCCCATGCGCGGCGAACGACCACGCGCCGACCGAAACGCCCCGGCGCCTCTGGACGCGTGGCTTCTGCGCAGCTTCTGCGCGCGCGCGCTTTGTCCCCTGCTCGCGCGGCTCGTCGCGCACGTGCATGTCGTGCGACGACGCGGGCCTGCAGGCTTTTTGAAACTTTTCGCGAAGGTCAATGCTGCGCCTTTTGTCGCTGTCGTTGAAGATGTCGAAACGGGATACACTGTTTTCGTCCTCCAGCGCTAGATTTGTTTTGAACTTTTGACGTGCCTTCCAGAGCGCTCGCGCTTTTTCGCGCTTTTGCGTGTCGTTTTCGGCGTTTTCGGCGTCGGGGTCTTCCTGTTCTGCACAGTGGAAGCCGCTGTCGTCCCTTAGAAACCTGTACCATGCCATCGAACATACATGTGTCAAAGAAATATCCAGTTAGAACATATATATCACATACACAACAGCTCCAACTTCCAAACTTTTCACTTACATTGTGTCCATATAGTTCTCAGCTTTCGCTCGCTCCTCTTCCACAACGCCGGTGACCTCCTCGGCCTCGGAAACATTCCCCTCACACGCCTTACCACCGGTGCGCATCTGCTCATTGATCTCCGTCAGATCCATCGCACAGTCCACATTCTCCACGCGCTCCCGTGAACCTCCCGTTGCTGCCTCAACTTGCGCCTTCTCTTCTCCAAACTGCCACTGCCGATGAAATGCGGCCAGTTTCTTCGTCTCGCTCGGCCGCGCCTCGTAGTCATCCTCACAGATCATGGAGGCGTCGTCCTCATCCCGGTCCTCGTCTTCTTCATCTCCTGAATCATGCTTGTCCTGCTTACCCTCGCCCTCCATGTCGGCGTCATCTGCCTCGGCTTCCTCCTCTACAAACGCACCCAACTCGCGCATCCTTGCCGTTTTCGCGGCAAGATCGGAAGCACGTGCGTCTGGATTAATTCCGCGGGGTTCACCAGATTCAGAGCCCAAGCTCTGGGAGCCCTTACTAGCTGAGTCTGGGGAAGTATCCTCCTGTTGCAGCCGTTCATCGCGCTCAGTGCATGTACTATGCGTCTTTTCGGGCTGGGTACGCAAGTCATCGCACTGTTCGGCAAGTGCCGCTGCTCCGCCTATCTGAGCGGTCTTGGCCAAATCGTCGGACGGGGCGGCCGGGGTACTAGAGCTCTCTGCGGGCTTCTTCGGGGACGGAAGGATCTCTTCTTCCCGTTCTTCCTTCGCAGTCACATCCTCAACAGTCTCATCATTTTCATAGGGCTCCACAACATCCTTGACAGATCCGTCATCATCAGGTTCAAAGCCATCATCACCAATTCGCTCTCCTTCCTCCACGTCAGGCTGTTCGGCAACCTCCTCGACAAGCTTGTCCTGCACAGCAGCATCATCTTCCTCTTCCTCATCACCAAAGTCCTCCTCGCCCAACGGCTCCTTCGACAACAGTGCCTCTTCCTCATCACCCTCCTCATCACCCTCCTCATCACCCTCGATAAGCCCATCCTCCTCTCCATCCTCCTCGTCTACATCCTGCTCCTCAGTGCACTGCTCAACTCCGACGCCAGCGGCGACAAAATCAGCCAGACCACTCTCAGCCAGCTCTCGCGCAGCCTTGAGGCGTGCACGTTCCGCCTCGGCCCTGCGCCACATCTGGCGCTGCGCGGCGGGGTGCAGCTTGCGAACGGGCGGCGGCAGCACGACAAGATCGTCCTCCTCGTCGCTACTGAGCGCTAGCGCATCGGCGGACGGGGCAGGGGTCGGCTTGTCCCACGTGAGGCGGGGAGACCCCACTGCGGCCGCCGCGGCCAGAAAGTGCGGGTCTGTGTTTGGAGCTGGCGTGCTCTGCGCGCGCTTTGCGCGTAGGGCGGCGAGCTTTGCTTTTACGGAGGCCATTTTGTTCCGTTGTTGGGTTGCTGGGTTAGTGGCGTAGAGGTTGGGAGGGAGGGGAGGGGTGGCGTTGGGAGGGAGTGGGGCGAGTAGTAGTTGTTGGCGACTCAGTGCGGTCTTCTGTTTGGCGCCATTTTTTGGATTACAGTGTGTGCGTTAGGACGTGGCCAGCTTCAGAATCATGTAATTTTCAAGATTGGGGGGTGAAAGAGAAAAGACAATTGAGTTTTGGCGCGAGAGGTGTCCATTTCCATTTTTGGATTTACAAGGGTACCGTACCGCCTGCATCAATAGGGAATCATCCTTCATTCTTACAGCACAATTAACCCGTCTTCCCCTCAGCCAGTAAATTTGTGTATGGGATGCGGACGCTGAGGATGTGCATCATACCGTGACCTTCTCAGCGGATCCCCGCCGCCACTTCGTGATGTCACGGAGAGGAGACCTGAGGTGTCCACTGCAGTACAGTCTTCTACACTGTTGCAGATACCTGACCAAGTAGCCTGTCAAGTATCTGCCGTGTCTCTCGGACAGCAGGCCAGTCTTTGGAAGCGCCTCCTTTCACCGTCCTTCCCCGTAGAAGCAAACGTAATTGGCTGAGTCCCATGGGTATGAATATTTCACCATCGCAGAGCCGTTTCCAACCGTTGTTGATGAAGAACTGTCAAGTGAATTGTACAGCGACAGACACCTCCAGTTGGCTCTTGTCTGGCGTAAAGAATTTCACCACTAAACTTCATTCCAACTCGATACAACCGTACATCTGCGAGATGAGCCACAAGCCTACATTTCTGCACAATCTCAATCTCGCTCCCTAGCACTCACTGACCTCGGTCGCAACAGAATCACCATCACAAACCAATACAATACCTTCCTACTGTTCTTGATTATGATTTCATTTCATTTTCTTGACAGCAGCTTTTCGTTCCCCCCATAAAAATTTCCCATTACTTCGTTGCTTCCAAACATAACCACCCGAGCCATGATGCACGAATTCCCAGTATCTTCATACACGTCCACGGCGAAACCTTCACACCACACAAGTCTTCAGGAGAAAAGAAAACACAGAAACCCCCAATGTCAACCAATGCCGCCATTGCACAAGCCAGTGCCAGCGGAAGTATTGAACTCATCGCTCTGTGCGCCGGAGGAGCGCTTCTCGCGCGGCAAGGGGTTCTCGACAAACTCGCCTGTAGGTCATGGTCCAAAGGTAGGAAGTGCTATGACATTACAGTTCTCCCGTCGGTTGCAGTATTTGACAAAGTACTAACAACTGCAAGCGTGAATACTTGTTTCATCCGTCCCGCTGGATCAATTTCGATTCTTGGGTACCAACTTTCAACTTATGTAAACAGCTATATTCAACCTCTTTCTACCATCGCTTCTGTTCGGCTCCATCCTCCGTACGATCCATTACGCCAAAACCGAAGATAATGAATGGGGTACCGAACAGCTGTGGGTGCCTCCTGTGTGGGCTGTTATTACGCTTATCGCTTCAGCAATCGTGGGACACACTGTAACCTCGATTTTTTGCAGGGATGCCGAAGAGGCAGTGCGTCGGGTATTATTTGTTTCCCTGCTGCTTGGAAACGCTAATAACTTGCCCATTCTCCTTATCAACAGGTAAGTGCTTCGTTTGCAAAAACCAAAATGTATCCAACTAGAGATAGAAACCGGATCTCAACGAAGGTATGGTCTCTGACTCTCATTCATTTCGTTACCATGAGATTGACGTAGTCTCTGCGAGAGTTTCGGTCCTCTCGAAGCGGACGAAACATGTGCCTCTCGTGGAACAGGTTACATTGCCCTTTTTATTTCAGCATGGAACAGTATCATGGTAAGAAAAGCGGGCTGGAAATTTCTGTGGAATCAAGCTTCAAAGTCTCGTAAATCTGAAACTAGTATCTGACCCAAGGTTCTACTGAGATTCAAATGTGCAGTGGACATTGGTGTTGTCCTACATTTTAAACGCCCCAGAGACGAGGCCTCATGAAGAAGATGAAACTGAAGACTGCATATCACTACTAACATCAATATCGAAAGCTTCGTTGGTGGTGCGCGACCCTTCGCAGATGGATTCATTCCATACTGAACTCCTATGTGGAGAGAGCAGGGAGCTTAACGGGCTCCAAAGCCATGAAGGGAGAGCTGTATACAGTGGGAGGGATATGGTCATGTCTCCGCCATTGATGGCCATTGTTACGGCTGCGGTTATTGCCAACGTAAGCACTTAAAGTTCATATGTTTCGAAGGCATGTGATACGTTGCGTTGCTTTTTGACTACTAACTGAAGATCATTGATGATGGGGCAACTATAATATGCTGTTTGAAAAGGTTCCACATGTGCCTGCACTTCTTCTTTCGGAACGCGGAACTCTAAAGCCACTCAGGCAGGCAATTGATTTGCTTGGATCTGTTGTAGTTCCCGGAAGTTCCTTAATAGTGGGAGCTAGATTGTATGCCCATTTATCAAAGGTAAGTGCTTTTCCTGAAATTGAAGCATGTTCAAGCCAGAGGGCGATACTAACGGTGAGACCGCTCTATATGACAGTGGAGGTTGAGAAATGCGGAAGACGGGACAGATGAAAATGGGAAGGCAAAAGGGAAGTTATTACGGCCTGCAGTGGTGGCAGGGATGGTGCTTACTAGGTTTGTAGTTCTCCCGTTCGTCGGTCGGCTGTTGTTCAGATTACTACGTATGTCGGAATTCGCGGTAGATCCTTTGCTACGTGTGTACTTGTTGATTCCATACTTCATGCCGACGGCGTCGAATAGCGTAGTGATGGTACAAATGGCGGCTATTAAGGTGCCAAACGCTGGGGAGAAGATGGAGGAGGCTCTTTTGACTTTGATATTTTGGCAGTATCTGGTGGCGCCGTTATTTCTGACTGCAAATATGGCGATAGACTTGCTGTTTGTATTTGGAATTGATGGTGATTTGCGCTGAAGTATGGTCTCCATTGCTACGTAGAAAATAGTACTAGATAGAGGATAGGACTGGCAATAATAATGGGGATGCACTGGCGATGAGGAAAGCCAAATGCTTTGATTTCAAAATTTGCTTCGAAGTGGACTAAATGATATGACTGGAACAGAGGAATCTCTGAGAAAGAGTGATCGAGTGGTATTCATTGTGGTCAATGACACTGTCATTGTGAATGATATTCCAAGCGACGTAGGGAGACTATGTCGCTTACCAAGCGGCTTGGAAGATTGTTCATCCATGGGGACCACCTCTATCCATCTAGAGTTTCTATCTAAAGTAATGTTACATACTGTACTCTATGAGCAAGTCTACCATGGTGTGCCAGATTAGCAAATTCGGGTATTTTTGGCTGGCATTTTACATTTGCGTCAGCCTACCATAGTCAAAAATTGCAATTTCGCATGCCAGATATGTATAAGGATGTGTAAATCCGGAGAAAAATACACATCGGAATACATATTTGGCAGTTTGGATATTGTAGAATCAACCAACCAGAATCGGGCACATGTCGCAGGAAAGTTTCTTCCCGCCAAAAGCCAAGGGGGCGGACGGCTCCAGCTCACGCCACACACCACTCACGCCCCACCCACGCCACCACTCCACCCACAACGCCGCCCAAAAATGGTTACTCGCGGGAATAAATTCGCGCAACAAGATGCAAACTTTTCTGCCAACATATGCACGCTCATCTTCGCGATCCCTATAATTGGTACCAACCGAACAGCATATTGCACCTCGCAACGGAGACAAAAGAAGGTTTTGGCAAACAGAAATGGGTCCAGTTTCGGTCCAAAATTCGGTAGCAAATTAGGGTTTGGTGCCGCTACCGAAACATCGTGACTCGAATATGCACTCACAGTCGGCCCTATCGAAGGGAAAATTTGGTTAAAAAGGGAAATGAGAGCGCTGACACCATTACCGTTCCCCCGATATCCTCCTCCTCCTCCTCCTCCTCCTCGCAGCCATCCCGATATCCATCACCCTCAAAATCGCTATCTTCCCGAACACATTCCAGCACCTGTGAATTTCATCGCGCATATTAAGTAAAACGGGCAAGCCCCTAGAAGCAGCCCTCTTTCCCAACTTAGAAATTGTAGAATCTCGAATGCGCATGGCTGATCTGATCGCCGGAAGAAGCTAGCAGTAGGGGCAGAAGGATGGTTGAGTATATGCATTCAGGTCTGTAAGGCCCCACGATATCGAATTCGGTACCTAAAACAATTTCGGCTGCCGAATTCGGCCCAGTCCATTTACCTCTCATTCCTACCGAATTATGAACCCATTTCTATTTGCCAAAAACCTCTAAAGGGAAGTGGTTGGAGAGTTGTGCTCCTCCATAAATCCTATCAGACCCGGATTGTGAGGGAAACTGACCTCTTACTCGCTAGAAAATCAATAAAGAACAGGCTAGAAATGTGAGATGAAATACTGTGATGACTGGTAGAGCTGCTGTTGGATATTCTCTTTCCAGTTGGTGTATTTGGAGCAAGTAACATCTACGTTTAGCTCTACTGATAGACTTGCTCTATAGAAGAACGGTTAAAGTTGGTTGTAATGAACGTGAAGGCCTTACAGCACATAGAGGGAGAATGTAAGCCAATAAATATCAGGCTAGGACACCGTAGCCCTGGTCGTAGACTAGGGGCTATAAAAGCCTCTGCGGAACACCCAGCAGCTACCTATCGAAAGGGCTAACGAATTGAGTCTTCAAAAGTTATGGGCCTCACGATACATTGTGCAACCAACGATCGTTCACAATGTCAGACAACAAACAACCTCTCGTAAGGAGGAAACCCGCACGAAACCGCCGACCGCCTCAAACGTACCGCTCACAGCAGATACCACGTACCCGACCACACCGCGTGGAGCACGAAGCTCCGCCTACCCTTGCTCTCTCGACTGACTAACTGGAACAGATGCGTTCCCCACATGGAAAACCCTCTGCAGAGACCATCAGGGAGCAGTCTCAGATATCGAAGCGGTTGCTCCAATTATAAGAACGCTCAATACATCGTATGACGAACCACTCGAAGAGACAAATTTATTCGAGTGCTATGAGTCGCTAATGAACGCATGCGTCCAGGTAGAAGCAGGGTGAATACTTCAAAACCCAATAAACCAACCGCCTAACGTCAAAAATGCAACCGGAAGGAAGCTTTCCGCAGACATTCGCGGTATTATCCGTTGAACATGTAGTACCCAGCCATACCCGGCTGGGACTACTGGGCCCCGCGCCGTGGTAGCCTCAGGGGCGCAAGACGCTGGGGTACGTGTGTTACAATCTCGGACGTCTTTACGGCTAACCGGTCGGCTAAGGAAGACAGCCAGGTAACCCGTACACGTGGCAGTAGTGGCGCAAGGGGTGGCGTCCACGTGTGAGCCCTGTCCAGC
>JAUBNZ010001155.1:0-12470 GCA_032355485.1 Bonnemaisonia californica | reverse complement strand
TAATACCATTCCAATTTACTGCTAATCTTTTTGTTGTGGTGCACTGAGCCAGCCAATGGTTGCCGTGCCGTATGATAAGTAGTTACAGTTACAGTAGATGAAGTTTCCAGTTTATTGGCCAAAATCTATTGTGTTTTTACTTCATCTACGGCTCACATTCAAGAGGAGGCCATTCCCAAACAATGTAATTAGCTGAATTAGGGTCAGCACCGCTATGATACTTGTGTATAGCAAATCACAAAGAATGAATGTGTCACTTTGAAAAGATGGCTACCTTCGAAGGTGTGTAGTTTGAATTTGGGGAGGGATCGTTGCCAAAGATAAATGCGCGACGAGGCTTCAGAGACTATGGAAAAGGGGTTCTCTTCTTGTTGCCATCTCTGCGAGCATGGTCGAGTGGCATTGGCAATGCGAAGAGGCAGTGAACAGATCGTGAGACGGGCCATCCCGTTTTTTTTGGCTGCTGAAGACAAAGTACAGTAGTGTCTCTGGTTCTAGAGTGGCTGAACATTTTCTCACCCAAAGTGGCCCAGGCGGGCGTGGGCGTGTAGGATGCGTCGAAAAGGGAAGTGCGGCTGCTGCACTGCTGCACTGCAGCATCTACAGACTCTGCAGTGCCTCTACGACAGTGACGATAGGTAAATACTCGTGAAGAACATATGAGGCAAAAATTGACCTCACGCAACGACAGATGCCCTAATAAAGCCCTCTCCTCTTTACAAGTACCCATGAAGGGTATCTTTAATGTTAGAAGTCCTTTCCTGGTGCTGCACCTTTCGGGTATGTACCGTTTAAAAGAGCAGTTTTTTAAAATTTTAAACAACAAGAGTGCATCATCATCTCTTACGTACCCTCCTAGTGTAAAGTTTATTGTACAATTGAGGGGTCATTCATCACGTTCCCCTGAAATAATAAAATAAACTAATAAATTAGGATGAAGTGGTATCCGACTGGATCTCAGTCATCACTGTAAAGTATGACTGTATCGGACTTAGGTCCTGAACGGCCAATTAAAGTAGGAGAAATGTGATTCATCCATCCCATTGCGCGGAGAAGCCAGTGTACGTAACCAATGTGGGCATCTAACAGGTATCTATACAGGGAGAGATCCAAGGTACAGACTACATACCATAATTAATGTGGCAAACACGTGCAAGCGTTATTATTGCTTGAAATATGCAACAACTGGTCAAAATTTCAAAAAGCACGGGGACTGGGAGAGGTCAAAATTTCAAAGGTAGCCGTTTGTAAACCCATCATCCAATCCGATTGCGTAAATTCTTTCAATGGACTTTCAAACTGCATCGCACCTTTTGAGCACCCTGTGAGTAGTCTCTAGCCCTGCTGCATGCCCCCAGCGTATCAGTTGACCCATTGACCTGAACGTATGGATAATACCTTCGAGGATAGAAGACAAACCAACGTCCGCGAAGCTACGCCGCCTGCGAAAAGCTCTTCAAGCACAGCTTCTGCTTTACTTAGCTAACATCTTTCCCGAGCAATGAGTTACATCTTGGAAAAGGAGAACGGGCCGTATGCTATCCGTCTTCAATCGAAAAAGTTTTCCGATACCCCCAAGCGCTCGCAATCCACCATTGGTACTCTCTCGGCAATCCATGGCAACGCAGTTGATGAAGTTCACTATGTCCGCAATTTGTCTAATTCGACATCTGACCATGTGAACTCGCCTGTCAACCCGCAAAGAACACATCGTGCAGACGACAATGCAGACGTCGATGAACACGACGATGCATACGAAGACGCTCCCCTTCCATCTCTTGCTCTCAGGCCTGACCAAACCTCAGCATGTGTCCAATTGGAAAATATGACTCTGACGAAGTCACTCAAGTCAAGTACGCCACAGACCACAGAGCAGCGAGCGACGTACCCAAGGCAAGCTGTGAAGCCCTTGTCTATCACACCGGAAGGGCTTTCACCGAAATCAAGATTCCCCCCAAACGGAATGCATTCGTCAAACGTACCGTCAAAGTCGAAAGCCGTACGTGTCGCTTCTACGCCTGCCGTCACACCTGTTGCCGGACCCACCGCCGCACCTGCAAACACGCCTGTCGCCACAGCAGCAATAACAACATCATCCATATATGAGAAAAGATATGCGTCTGTGAGACAACCTGCATCTCACGAACAAACGACACGTCCACGCCCTCCTCGTTTGAATCTCCCCAGACAAAGAACGTCTCCTTCAGCATCTGAAATGCACTCGCCCACAGCTAGCAGGGCTAGCAGGGCTGACAGGGCTGAACAGGCTGGTAAGGCTCCGGTTTCCCACCCAGCAGCCGTCCGACGAACACCCGTCGTCCGACGAACACCCGCCCGAGCACGTCCGCAATCTGAGGCCCGGATACGCTTTGAGAAAGGACATGCAGCTGCTGAGAGCTCTTCATCTGATGTCAGGAAGCAGTGGTCGCTCACAGATTTTGAGCTTGGAAAGGAGCTTGGGATAGGAAAGTTTGGTCGCGTTTACAAGGCGCGAGAGCACAAGACGAAGTACACGGTGGCTCTGAAAGTTCTTAAAAAACGGCAGCTTATTCGGAACAATGCTGAGAATCAGCTTCGTCGGGAAATCGAGATCCAGAGTGAACTAGCACATCCCAACATCTTACGATTGTTTGGATTCTTTTATGATGATAGGCGGGTGTATCTGATTCTCGAATATGCTCCAGGTGGGGAGCTGTACGCTCACCTCAAGGGGAGTGGGGGTACCTTTGAGGAACCGGAGGCCGCAAAGTACGTCGCATCACTCGCGAGCGCATTGAGACACTGTCATTCAAAAGGAGTCATTCATCGGGATCTCAAGCCTGAAAATCTACTATTAGATGCAAACCACAACCTCAAAATCGCAGACTTTGGCTGGAGCGTTCATTCAGTCCGCACCAATCGTCGTACCACAATGTGCGGTACTCTTGACTTTCTTGCTCCCGAAATGTGTGAAGGTCGTGAGTACGATGCCAACGTAGATCTTTGGTCTCTGGGTATCTTGATGTACGAGATGCTCTACGGAAAGCCACCATTTGAAGAGGCTTCCCATAGCGAGACAGTACAACGGATTCAAGAGGTTGACCTTGCCTTTCCGAAGAGGGATGTCAGTCCAGAAGCGAAGCACCTTATCCGGAGTTTGCTCAAGAAGGATCCAGCTAAACGATTGCCTTTGACCAGGGTTCTCAGTCATCCATGGATTTTAGACAACACATCCCTGGAGCAGTAGTGCGAATGGACAGCAAATAGATGGTTTGACAGTCACTTTAAACCCTGTAAAGCAAGAAAATCCCTGTACTAATAACATAACTACGGCTCTACTCATCACAAAGCTAGAGTTGCGTGTCAAAACTTGTTCGACTTCGTTCCGCTTGATAGCAGGCGATATTGGTGTAATATTCATGGGGACCTCTCAACCTTTGTGACCACTGCACCCTTTGGGGTCCAGATATGCTCACTCGTTCTTCGCCACATATCATACGCCGTTTTCGCAGTGTGCATTGCTCCGACACGTAAATGGCGATCTTGTGATTTGGTGCCATGTTGAAGCATTCCATTCTCTTCCATACCAGTATAAAGACGAAGGGCCTCAACGAAGCTTGTCTCAGCTTTACGATAGGATGGCAAACAGTCATCTGTGGCATCCATGGTATCTCTCTGCCAATTCTCAACGTTTCGTGCTCCTCGCACTGTGAATGCCGACAGAACGTAATCTCCTGCCGCAACTACAGTTAGAACTCGCCGAAGAATGGCTGCACGGACGAATGGAATTACATGTGGGACGCCGCGGACGCAGACCGTACAGGCGGAAACGTTCTCAACATCAGATCCGCCATTTCGAGGGACGGGTATCACGGATATTGTGAACACGGCGTCAAGAAGTGATTGAAACGTCTGTACGCGATCTTGCAAGTTGAGACTGTTTTGGAAGACACGGCATGGCAGCGGTACTTCAAATCTTACGGAAAGCGCATGTCCACGCAGTGTGTCGCCGAGAGCTGGGTTGAAATGCTGCATTATCTGCGCGGCTCCCAGGCAGGCATGGCTTTGATCCGGGCTGGTAACACCCCTTTTACGCGAAAATTCGAGGATGTCTAGGATGTACCACTCACGCAACGTGATCTCAATGTCGACGGGCTGTTGCTTGACAGCAATTGGATGCTGAAAGCAAAGGGCAAGAGAAATCTCCAAGGGAGCATGCGAATCCATCATGACGGGGAAAGAAGCAGTGTACTGTGAGCCCGGAGATACAGAGATTGGGGATGTCATGACAGATGTGGTTCCGGTGTAATCGAACTGGATCTTACCGCGGGTCCTGCGTGTGTCGCGGATCGACAGACGGAGTAACCAGCCGTCTGAAAGTGCCACGCCAGTGCCGTTGCGGAATGTCACGGAGATATATAGTTCTCGCCCTGTCAGGGGTGCTGGTAATTGGAAATGAGGGGAATGAGGCATAGGGATTCTGTCTGTTGATAGAGTGCATGCGTGCTCCATGAGGATTTTGGTAGCATTATTCTGTCGGAATTCAAGTGCGAAAAGGAGAGCAAGGTTATATGAAGAAATCAACTCGGAGGTTTGCTTGCAACTCTCGTACATCGTTGCTTCGCGATCGCTGAGTTGTGAAATGCCATGGAGTAGATTACGAAGCGAGCTCGACATATCGATTGGGTCAGTCGGCTCATCGAGTTGGTTATCATAGTCCAGATCAATGTTTACGGTACGCAAGGCTTCATCGTACATAAAGTAGGTTCGATGGCCGGTGCGAACCTCCTCGAGTATCAACCCGTCGTCATGCTGCACAGCCATCGAAAATGGCCCGAGACGCTCGGAACCTCCTTTCAGAACAAACTTCTTGGCGGAAAGGGAATTGTTATCAGCAAACAACACGACCCCGGCACGCAAAGCGCCAACGAAAACGACGAAATTTGCTGAAACATCAGCAACTGCCAACACTGGTATTTGCGAGAGAGAGAGTACATCGCGTTCGCCACGGGCCCATCGCGAGGTGGAGACCACAGCTGATAGAGATGCGCCCGGTGCAACTCGCACAATACCGGATGCGCTCGCTGTGACGATTGCATAAGGCCCGTACCCAGCGGTAACGACTCTGGTGACGAAGGGGCCACGGGTCAAAAGTAGAGCGGACGAGAGAGTTTCAGGGCCGTCCCACGTAGCCGTTGCCGACTGGGAGTCAAGGCGAGCGAGGCCGCGCGTGCCAAACGCTTCAATTTTACATGTGCAGGTATGATTGGCGTGCTGGTTGGGTTTTTTGGAATCAGGAGCGCAGACCAAACCGAATATGGTACCGACACGAGCATCGGGCGCGTTGTCGAATGCAGTATCATGGAGCTGTATTGTATCTAGAGCAGCTGATATGTCGAGAGAGAGGACGCGGCGTGCGGAAGCTAGCCATAAGGTTGCACGGTGCGAGCATATGACCACTCCAGATAGTTTGTCGGATTGCTGAGTACGGACTGTGTGAAAGTTGTTGTGGAACCAGACATGTACTAGATGTGGGGTGACAAGGATCGCCGTCGACATTCCACCCGCGTCTTGAATAAAGACGCGGGTATCAAGTGGTAGAGTATCAAGTAGTAGGGTATCAAGTACCCTTCAGGGTAGTATCAAGTACCCTTCAGGGTAGTATCAAGTACCCTTCAGGGTAGTATCAAGTACCCTTCAGGGTAGTATCAAGACTCTTGATACAGAAGTGGGGACGTGTTCGGGTAACGCTCTAAAAAATAAGAGCATCTCCACCGCGCAGCCAGAAAGTTGCTATTTCTGGGACACTTGTCCCACTCTTAATTGGTAGTTCTATTTGGGCACTCTATACAGTGGGTGGATCCTGAAATTGCCACTCTACTACTTTACTACATGCGAGAAAATCTACCGCAGCTACATTTTCTGGATGTATTCTATTTTATTTTTAGATTTGGATCCAAAGTTTTTCATATGGTATGAGATGCGGGTGTATTTTTTAGGTGCTCCACTGCAGACTGTGATGTATTTTGTGATTGTATTTTCTGGATATATATATTGAAATACGGACAAAGCGTCCGCAAATTGGTCCAATTTTCGGACACGATGTCCGTATAATCTGAAATACATCCAAGAAATAGAACAGCACGTGCACACATTCACACCCCATATCTGCCGCAGAACATGGTCTACGCTCCAAAACTTCGCCGAAGTTGCCTCCAAAGCCGAACACCTTGCGCCACGCGCCCGCACCGCACATCTTGAAGAGCTACGGCCGCCGCCTCCGCGCCAGCGCGGATCCCGCAAGCCGCCACGCGCCGCCTTCCACGCCGGCAGGCTCTCAGCTTTTGCGCAATGGGCCGCGGTATGGGCTGGACGCCCCAAGAGCGGTCTGATTTCTGCAAGGAGTATTTGCACGTCTCAGAGGGCCCTATCCTTGTAATCGATCGGGAGGGCAAGGTGTTCTGGAAAGCAACAGCGGATGCATTCCATAAGTTGGATCCCAAATTGGACGGACGCTTCACGACAGGGCAGTATGGTGACCGTTTCGGTCTGTTGCCCAACGGAAACCTGGAATACAAGAAATGCTTGAAGCCGCTGAAGACGGAGTACTGCAAGCTTGTTTCTGAATTCAAAAAGTTTATTCGAGCGTTGCGAAAGGTCACCATTTCGAAGCCGACAGGAGACTGTGGGACCAGAAAAGTCGTCAAACTGTGGTGGTCCGGAAAGGGGTTCGTAGCTGGGAAAAAGGGGAAGGGAATGGTCCGCGAGAGATCCCTCGTGATGCGGTAGCGGTGGTAGAGATAGGGAGAAGAGGGATATGGGGAGCGGACCACGAGGAAGTGGGAATGAGGCGAGTACTCGCGTATCTCGCAATAGTGAATTCACGGGGAGTGCTGTGATCCAGACTCCAGGGGTTCTGCGTAGAGACCCAGTGTAGTTGCACAAACCCTAGAAGCCGGTAAGCTGACAAAATGCACGCGCGCGTTAGCAAGCGGTAAAGGGAATGAACACGCGGGCGCGAGTTGGCGCGAAGCACAACACTAGTCGTCAGAATTTAGGTCTCTGGTTTACCTCCAAGGTCGCTTGCCTCTTTATGGATCGTCGGTATGGTTTCCCCGACTGTAGTTAAGGGTGTGCTAAGCACCTAGTGTAATGCTTCCAAATGCATGCCAGTACTGTAAGGGCCTAGCTAGTGTATCAGTAATGGCTAGTGTATCTATCTTCAAGTGTAGCTAACACACAGTACGGGTGTACCCTGCTAAAGGGGTGCCACGAGTACCAGTTTTCCGTCCTCACTGTTGCTGCGCTCGCGCAGTCACGTTGGCATCGCTGTACGGTCGCGTTGAGATACAACCCTCGCCAGGTCGGCAACTTGTAAGGGTTGTACCGTGCGCGGGATCGCGTTTGTCTCAGTCTGCATCGAAGGGGAACTGCTGTGTAGCCCGCGATGGCGCGAGGGAGCGGGTCATCCATGCAGGCGGGAGCGGGCGTGAGTGCGCTGTCATCGCTATAAATCGGCACTTGAACGTCTGAGCTTTTGGATCTGGACCAGGACTAACAAAACGTCCTACAGTACCACCGTATCGGAAGAAGAATCGAAGGACGAAGTCCAAATAGGATTGTAGAACGAAGACCGGAGACCGAGAGTACTGCAACTATTGGGTGAGTTTGAGGACGTGTGGAACAGCCGGTTAGGAAACATTGAGGCTGTGAAACACTATATCCAGCTCACGCCCAACGTCAAGCCGGTCCATCAACCCCCGTATCGGGCGGGGACTCGTGCCAGAAAGATCGAGGAGGCCGAAATAGACCGAATTTACTAAGCGGGAGATATCGAGCCTTTAGCCTCCGAATGGTCAATTCCAGTGGTCCTCATCCCGAGAAGGATGAATCGATGGGTTTTGCTTAGATTATCGCCGACTGAATGACTTAACCAAACGGGATTTGTACCCGCTACTCAGGATCTATGAATGAATAGACTCCTTCGGAGATGCTTCGATATTTTCCACCCTGGATTTGTAATACCGGGTTCTGGAAATTCGACATAGATGAAACTGAGAAGGAAAAAACTACTTTCAAACGCCACAGCGGATTATACCGGTTCAAATGGATGCCGTTCGGCGTACGGAACGCAGTGGCCACCTTCCGAAGGGTGGTCGATATCATCCTATCGGAGATCAACTGGAAATTCGCGCAAGGCTATCCGGACGAAGTGATAATTTATACTAAAACTGTGACGGAAAACTTCAGACATCTCCCGGAGCTCCTCTACCTATTACAGAAGGCCGGTATGTGGTTGAAGGTGAGTAAGTGCGACCTCTTCCCCGATCGGGTTGATTATTAGCGACATGTAATTAGAACGGGAAAGCTAGAGGTGGCTCCCCGTAATACGGAAGCTATCCGCCAAGCGAGACTCCCCAATACCCGAAAGGGAACTTAGGTCATTTCTGAGTTTGTGAAAATTCTACCGCCGTTTTGTTGGGGGGGTGTTCGCTCGGATTGGAGCCCCCTTAAACCGAAACTTAACCAAAGGAGAACCTACGCATTTTGATGCCCTACCCGACACGGAAGCCGCCGCCTTCGAGGAGCTTAAGAGACGTTTGGTCAAGGCCTACATACTGGATCTCCCCCGCTACGGAAAAAACTACACACCGATCACAGACTCCTGCGATCAACAAGTGGGGTGCACGCTCCTACAAGGGCAACCAGACGGAATCCATAAACTGGTCAGGTATTGGAGTCGGGCCCTAACGAAAGCGCGGCGGATTTACAACACTACCGAAAAGGAATGCCTAGCGATCGTATGGAGTAACCTCACCCTGCGGCCCTACCTCTATGGGGAGAAATTCACACTCCAAAAGCGTAATAAAGTTCTGAAATGGATACTTAACCTCTCGGGCGCATCTGGTCGGCTCGCTAGGTGGAGAATCTGACCGGCTGAATTTGACTACCATGTAGAGTACCGCCCGGAGATCATCCATTGCCAAGCGGTGGCCCTGTCCCGAATACGAACGGATGGGCTGGACAGGACTCCTTTGTATGACGAAGTTCCGTGTTTCCTTGCGGAGACTAACGAATCTGGAGATGATGAAACGGGTGAATAAGAGGAGTGGGGTGACAATCAGGAAATTACGGGGATGGAGTATCCGGGCGTCGTAGAGATCGCCGCGGAAGAGCCCGACGTGGTAAGAATAACCTTGGAGGAACTGCTACACGAACAAGCCGTTGAAGGGTTTTGCGGAGCAAAGGCCGGGGGGGAAGTGGGCGACCTCAAGGCGCAATTTGAACTTGATCTTGGCGGGATCTTGGTGCGCAATTCCACTCTGGACGGAGCCCTACATAAGTTTATAACCAGAGCGCTACGAATGCTGACTACTCTATCTAACCCCTTATCCGAGATTGACAGGCAATCCTGGTGGTACACGAATGTACTACACCCTCAGATGAGATTGCTGCTGACCGCAAATGGCGAATGGTTTCCCGGTGGTTGTCCAGGACTGCGTATCTTACGCCCAAAACTGCGGAACCCCGTATGGGACACAACGAGAGTTGAAAATATTCACCGCCCAGACCCCCCTGGAATTTGTGTCGATGGAAATCCCCGGGCCGCTACCCAAGACATCTAAGGGAAATCTTTTCGTTTTAGTGATCACCGATCGGTTCAGGAAGTTCTGCTGGACCATATCATTACGGAATACAACTGCACAGGTATTGGCAGCCGCGTTCCTTGGCCTCTGGGTATATTTATACGGAGCCCCAAAATGTTCTTACCCCACAATGGTCCCCAGTTCAGAGCCAAATTCTTCCAAGACAGAACGGTTTAAGAAGACGATCTTAGAACGTCTGCGACACTGCGTTGACGAGCACCAGACAGATTTCGAAGCGTATATTCCATCGTTGACATACGTATATAATATGCAAGTCCACCGAAAAACCGGAAGGACAACATTCAACCTGGTGGTTACACTCTACCCGCGCCAACTAACGGTTTTGGATAGGAATTTCTCGATCCCACCAAATATGGGACCAGAATCGGTATCAACCGCACGGTTGAGTCACCTGATGCTGCCACGTCTTGCATCAACGCGACAGCAGACCCGAACCCGGTTCACGCAAGCCCAACAACGGTACAAGGCGGCGTTCAACTGGAAGGTGCGCTTCACGCCCGAGTTCCATCCCAGAGACTTGGTCATTGTGGATCGTCCCCCGAGATCGGAGATCGGATGGCGGGACGCGTAGCACCCCCCCCGATTCGGAAGAGGCCACTGCCGGGAAACTTCTCCTGAAGTGACAAGGTCCTTACCCTATCCGTTCAGTTTCGAACAGGACCGTTACCCTTGAACAGGAAGGGTTATTAAATACAGTAACTATCGACCGTGTGACTCGGATCCCCCGTAGGGGTCCGGCCAAGTGGTAAACGAGTTTACTAGGGATCGAAATTTTCATTACAAAATTGATGACGGATCGTAATGATATACATCAAATTGCACATGGACCGCTTTGAGTGGCCGGACTAGTTCCCAAACAAGCTGTCGGGAGTTTATGGAAGATCCGTTAGTATAATATGCGAGCTTGTTCAAGTCAATAAAACCTGCACACGTTGCAGCTTTGTTCGTAATATTTTGATATGTAGTGGAAAATCTTAGCGTTCGACTCGTTGCCAGCTTGTGAGATTGCTCGCTAGGAATGCTCGGATGGTGGAAAAGTAGATAGTTCTAGATAGCTAAAATATAAAGCCAGAAATGGCAGCTGCAGCATCTAGCAGCATTGTAGACCAACAAAGGAAAATCTATTTCTACATTAAGTCTGATTTATTTATACATATCACTGTGGGAATATCGTCTCCCCGCCGTTATTGCAATGCAGCGCAGTTATATCTAATTATGGGCTGATTCACAGTTGCTAAATTGCACAGCGCATGGTATAAATAAAATGCCAAGATATTAAGTTTTACTGAAAACATTCTAGCACCTGCTTACTGCCTAGAACTCTAGAAGCTGAATCGTTCAGTTCAAGCTGCATCATGCTGCTACCGTCCAAAACCGCATCATGATGTATCCAGGGCTGCCACTTATTCGATTAAGCATAAATCCAGTATTAAATGTTTTATGGAAAGTTGTAGAGAGAAAACATTCATTAAACAGTGTCATCGTAGTACGATGAAATTACAACTTACTGAGGAAAGCCTAAAGAGTAATCTAGATGAAGGTTAATTGCACAGAAGCTTATAAATATATCATTTACAAGACAACAATACAATACAACATTTGGCCTACATAGGACAGTAATACAGAGCAAAACAGAACTTTCACTAAATTGTTCTGTGTGACACAGTCTTCCGCCAGACGAATGAAAATTTATAACATGGGTGGAATTTCTCTAGGCTTACTGAGTCTTCACATTCCGCCCTAGCTCATATAAAGATAATTCGTTTCCTCCTGTTCCAACATTGCATAGAACCGGTTACCGGTCTGATTTTAAACTTACGTTGGAAATCCCTGTCCGCATCCAATGGGAAAATATTCTCTGTTTCATTGACTGGCCACTCCTACCCCTAGCCCCTACTTCCCCATGCTGCCGAAACTCTACTTTTTGGCAATCTAGCTAATACTCAAATATTAGCATACGCTGGCAGCAATGCCGCATTTCCAGCTTCGTTTCATGCATTTGTCCAGTTCTTCTTTTGCATTTCCCGCGATGGACAGGAAAATCTTGGCTTTCTCGGACAGCGTTGTGCAATCAGGTTTGCTCGGAGTGGTCTGCCCACCGCAACTACCCTCTCACTGTGCATGTGGTTGCATTTTATTTCTGACTGTTTTAGCTCACTTTTTTACCAAGCTGCATACCTCTTCGTCCGCAGAACGCTCACAATTCGAAATTTTGATCAGCCTGTAGGCTCTTTTTTCGGTCCATGCTACCAATTAAAGACCGCACATAGCTCCTTCAGTTACCAATAACTTCGGGAAAATGCCGGGAAAAGGTCTGCTTGGATGTTATTTGGAGCTTTCCGTCGTTCTCCATCGCTCCGACCAACCCTAATGACCGGCCCTTCTGGTATCATCGCTCCCCCCGAAGAACACGGAAAAATATAGAAATAGCGCCAATTACCCTATCGAAACAGGAAGTACCAGAAATCCTTACCCGCTCGGATGATAATAGCAAACCGCAACTGTCGGCGACGATCGACATGGCGAACGTCGATGAGGCGCTTCGGCTTCACCCACCCGTCTAAGAAGAGGAAGAAACAAATCCCCCTGTTTGGGCTGACGCCCCTCTAGTATTTACAGAAATCGCCTTGGCACCCTCTGGATGCTGTGTCCTTAGTATCCGTTAGCGGTGAGGCAGGAGAGCGAAGTATTTCCTGTCGCTTCCGGGCTGGGAAGTACTGAGGCTGCTTCTCGGTACTCTGGCTCACCCGCGAGGGTGAGTCAGGGTGCTCGAGGTGGATCCCACTCGACTACGGCCGGCAACGGTCGTGGCGAAGGGGTCCG
>JAUBNZ010001154.1:0-12471 GCA_032355485.1 Bonnemaisonia californica | reverse complement strand
TCGAGTGGGATCCACCTCGAGCACCCTGACTCACCCTCTCGGGCGAGCCAGAGTGACGAGAAGCAGCCTCAGTACTTTCCAGCCCGGAAACGATATGAAATACTTCGCTCTCCCGCCTCACCGCTACCGGATACTAGGGACACAGTATCCGGATGGTGCCAAGGCGCTTTCTGTAAATATTACATGTATGTGCGATGGTCAATCGGTCTATTCCTACCTTCTCGACCACACAGTCGCCATCGATCATGACGGTGCGGCGAGATGCTTTGATAAAACTGAAAAGTCCTTGCGCGAGGGAGCAAGCTTGCTCTTCGGGAGCTCCGGTGTGTTCAGGAAGACCCAATCGTCCTCCCAGAGCATCCGGTTGCTCTCGCATACTCTCTTGTCGAAGTAGAGCTTATAGCGGGCTTGCGATTTCGTAAGCCGAGAGTGGGCTCCATCACTCGACAATGAAAGGCGAGTGAGGAACTCTGGCTTCGTGCTTTCGTCTTCCTTGCCCTTTGGCGCACTGAATGGGGCAAAGAAAAATCTTGAAGCGGACGGCTCAACACCAAATCAAAGGGTGTTGTAACAGTCTTTTATGGACGTAGGGCTAGTACGCGTATGTCAATGCATGCAGTACACATCCCAGTCGTCCTGGTGTTCGATAACGTAGCTGAAGAGCATGTTGAGCACTGTTCTATTGATCTGCTCAGCTTGCCCGTTAGTCTATGTGTGGGACGCCTTTTGGAGAACATCTTGGTGCCGAGTTCCAGACAGGCTGCTGGGAACAACTTAGCAATGAACTCTGGAAATTTGTCTGAAAACAGCGTCTTTGGTGGGCCGTACTTGTATACCCAGTGTGTACACAATGCGACCGCCACATGGCACACGGTTATATTCCTCATCGGGATTACCTGGGTCAGCTTGCTGAACCGAGAGGAGATGATCAGAAGGTACTCATTCCCCTTCTTGGACTTCGTAAGTGGCCCGAGGATGTCCATAGAGACATCTTCGAGCGGCTTACTATCCTGGAAGAGCTTCAGCGTTGTGGTCCGCTTGCGCACTTGCAAGCGATGCCGCGCGCAAGAGCCACATCCTCGTATTGTTGCAGCAACGACGGCGGCCATGGGAGGCCATTAGTACGTACGACGTAAAGTGTCGTACATCCTGGTCTGTCCTAGGTGACCGGCAAGGATGCTGCGGAGCGTCATTTCGAGTAGGCGGGGACGTAGCTTCTTCTGCACGACCATCTGGGTGGATCCATCAAGAGGGGCGCGACGGCGAAAAATCATTCCTCGTCCTCGAAGAACGAATATTCCGAGGTAGAATATCAACGGGATACGATGTTCGTGCAGTATTAATCATCTGCATGCTCGATCCGCCATTCCTGCCCTGTGATGGGTAGGTACGACGGTACCGTTAAACTTAAAATGGAATCCAAATACCTTCGCAAATCTCGTATCCTTCCGGTGCTCCCGCCCGGAAGAGATCGAAGACGTCTATTTCGACATCCAGTCCTTCAGCCTCAACCTCTTCCATGAATTCAATGACTTCCACTTGCCGTTCTCCTTCCCCTTGAGATAGGAGGAAGAAAGGGAACTAATTTTCCAACGGATTTTCGTCGATACCTTCCCTGAGGACTCGCAACTGGGCGTCGGGTACTTGGTGAACTCTTCCGGGTCGATACATAATTGTGCTTTCGAACTAGGAGAGTCTTAACCTCCATCTGATAGGCCGGTCCGTCGGGTCGTCTATGCTCATGACCTAACGCAAAGCGTTTTGGTCAGTGCGGGGCACGAAAATTGTGAGCAGCAGGTAAGGTCGGAGAGTGGTTATTTCCCACATGATCGAGAGGCACTCCTTCTCTGTCGGGGAGTATCCAAGCTCCGAGGGGTTCAATGCACGTTACCAGTATCTGATTGGTATCCATGTCTCTGGGCCATTCTCCTATAGCAAGACGCAACCGAATTTTTATGCTTAGGCTTCCGTGTTCACCATGTAGGCCTTGCCAACTTTGGGTATTGCCAACACAGGTGGTTCCACGAAGGCCCCCTTGAAGATGTCGAATACCCAAGTTGTTCAGTAGTTGAGGGTCTCTTGCCGAAGATCGACAAGAGGTCCTTTTTGCAACATGCTGTTCATTGGCCAAGTCTTGTTTGAAAAACTGCATACCAAGCGTCGGAAGACATTGCAGCTTCCCAGGAAATATCTCATCTGCGTAGGTGTCTCCGGGAATATCGCCTTATGGATGGATTCGGTGTAAATCTGCATGACGGCGAGTTTACCCGGGAGCACTATGTGCCCTAGGTAATCTACGCGTGTCGTGAAGAATTGGCACTTGGAAAGCCTCAGCGTCGCCCTGGCGGAACGCAGGAGATCGAGTACTTCATCAAAGTGTTCATAGTGTTCAAACGTTGAGCTGGATAACACTATGAAGGCGTCAAAATAGATGAGGCAAATCTGCCAGCGTACCCCTGATAAATGGAATCCAACTGCCTTCGAAGGAGACCCATGGGATACGGGATAGGCACGCGAGCCCAGCTCGGGGTTGAAAGTCGATGCGGTGTTCTGTTACGCATATATCACCCAGGGAACCATCCCACATAATGGCTTGTTTGGCTAACATATTTGGTACTCGGTCTTGCACCTCAGGTTCGAAATGAGCAAGGTCAATTTCTTCATCAACCTTTACGAGCTGATGGGAATTTGAATCTTGCGATTGCGATTGAGTTTCCGAAAACCTCTCCAGCATGCCCGCTACTCAAGAGTGGACGTCCCCACAGCAGATTTCCTCGGGTATTTGTTCTTGCGAGTCAGGTCCAGCGTAGTGGCCACCACTGCGGGTTCTCCTCTTTGGGAACCTGCAGGGTCCACTCTATCCTTGAAAGGAACGAGTATCGCTAATGGGTTTCGATGAGCGCACCCCATTACAATAATCTTTGGTAGGAACCTTTTGGACTCTGAAAGGTTCGCAAAGATGACTGCGAAGTTTTCGCTGGGAATTAATTGACAACCCCCGTTCGTCAAGCGAACTCACAAGCCTCCCCCTTCACAGTGTACTTGTACAGATATCTGGGGTTGGGGAGGTGTCGTGATTCCTCGCGCTAGACGCATCGTATTGGCGGCAAGGTCTGGTGATCTGCACGCGTTGCCCTTTTCATTCTGCCTATCCGACGCGGGTTCCGGTTCGGGAGCTTCGTCGGATTGGCTTGAGTCCCCTTGGAGTAGGAGATTGTGACAAGACATGATAGAAATCTTCTCATCTCTATGGATCTCCATTTGTTGTTCTATGGGATGGTGGTATGAACGTGGGAGTTCATGAAATACTTCCCTAGGATGAACGGTACGGCTAGGTTGAGAGCTACGAAAAAATAATTTAATATGCGTTTATGGCCCAACCTAAGCAGTAAACGGAGGTATTTGGTAATCTTTAATGGATTACAATTCACGTCTGCCAATCTGGGGCCCTCCACGTTTGTCTCTGCGAACGTCTCCCATCCTGGGGGAAGCTCGGATAGGGGTACGACGGAGGGCCCCGAGCCTACGTCGTCGAGGATAAGTACTGTAAGTTGATGTACTGGGTTCGTTCCGAACCAACCTATCATTACGCAGTGCGAAGCCTTCATAAGGCAGACGACATGAACAGAAGGGTTTTTCTTCGATCCGCGATCTTTGGTTCTTCGATTGCGCCGAAACACGCCTGTAATTCTTGCGAAGGAAGTATAGGTGTGCAGTTGGCTGCTGCCTCGGAAGGCTGCTATATGAATGCAACTTTTGGCGGGGAAGGCTTCGCCGTGGCGCTCCCCTGCGTTAGTTTTGTGAGGACAATTATTTATCCTCCTCACGGCACCTTAGTGGTACGATGAGGGCGGAAACGCTGAGAGAAAGAAGGGAAGGTATACGAGCTCGAACATCTTGGCTTGCAGTTTCCGGAGTGCTCTGCAGGCCGAAGAAACTGACTGCTCTCCGGCCCGTATAGGCTTCCAGTCACTTGAGAAGTTTTGGAGGGGAGCCGAGGCAAAGGGTTCTCCTCCTTCTTCGTGCTTGGTTGGAAAGGAAGGAATGGAGATGGGGGTTTGGAAAAAATGTTGTTTTTGAAGGAGGCGCCCGTTTACGTCTTTCGACTCTGGATTCTCAAGAGGATGTGTTCCGGTTTTCGCTGGTAAAGGTAGTTCTGGAATCCAAAGAAAGTGCATATCTGGAAGGAAAGTATGGTCAGGTTGATAGGATATCGCCTGGCATCCTACATCTGTTGAAAGCCTATGTGAATTGGCGAGTGGATAGAAAGGTATGTGCTAAGGCAACCTACACGTCGCTGAGAACTGCGATCGGGTTGCCTTGACCAGATATGTCAAGGCACTCTTTTTCGGTGGTGCCAGGGTCCTCCAGGCCTTCTTGGCAAACAAGGAGGTAACATCCAGACTCGAAAGAGCTATAGGTGCTGTCCGCATCCTCCGTACTCTCCAGCAAGTAAGAACGAATGTCATTGTCCAATAGTCTCGTGTCCGCCACCGTCGTATCTATTCGCCTTAGTGCGTCCGCAACGCAGTGCTTGCAGTCCAGGCGGTACTTGAGTTCAAATTCAAACTCGGACATGCGGAGCCTCCACCGCGCGAGCCGACCTTCCGTCGACGTCAAGTTGAGGATCCACCGGAAGGCGTCGTGGTCAGACCGGACCGTAAATTTCGCCAGTTAAATATATAATTTCAATAAAAAGATCGACCGTACTACCGCGAGGCATTCATTTTCCGTTGCACAGTAGTTGAGTTCCGCGCTTGCCAGTGTCCTACTCCAGTACCCGATGGGTAGGTGTATTTTTGCGTCCTCCTCCTGCTCCTGGAGTAGGAAGCCGCCATTCTGTCCGTAGGACACGTCTGTATCCAGGATGTATGGGTAACCATCACGCGGAAGCGCTAGTACCCGGGAGGAATTAGCCGAGTCTTCAAAGTACCAAAGGCGACGGTCAGCTCGGAAAAGGCCGGGGGTAGGTCGTCACCTTGTTCCTTGCGGAGTAGGAATATGAGCGGGCTGCGATAAACGCGAACCGCTCAACGAAACGGCGATACGCGTTGCACGAGCCGAGGGACCCGCGAAGCTGCGTCTTGGTACATGGGTATATCTATTTTACCGTCTGTAGCCGACGATGAACCAGGGTGAACCATTCTTCTTGGGAACAACGACCACGGGGCTAGCACATTCGGAGGTCGAGGAACCGGTCCTTCAGCATCTTCTCCACCTGTGCGGGGATCACGCTTCGAGAAGCGTGTCCGGCGCAATAGGGGGCCTGATTGATTAACCGAGTACCGTCGTGTTAATCGGTACGGTATTCGGTCATCCGATTTTCTCCGAGGTTTCCATCCCACAAGGGGGCATATTTCCGGAGAATTGTGACAATTTTCTCATGCAATGCCGGGTTGAACTTCTCCTTTACCAGATCACTACGGAAGTTACTTCCCACGTCTCGTCCGGATCCGGGGTGGCGGAAATTGGTGGCTCTTTTGGGGAATCCACTGCCATTTATGGCTATGTTGGCGTTGAAGCTTGGTCTCCGGGTCTCCGAGGCCGTGATCACCTCCCCGCCGTGGACCGCGATGGAGCTCATGGGGTTCGACGGTACCATGGAATGCATTCCCTTCCAGGATACATTTCGACTTCCCGAAATTCGATACGTATACCAGAAATGGTTTGTTCTTCGTGAGATCCGCGAGGCCGTTCGCCATCTGGATCTGGCGAACGCGGAGGAGGTCGTACTTTGGTTTGAATATGTGAACGGCGGAGACCGGGCTCGTCACTGAGACAAAGGTAACCTGTCCGGGCTCCAAGGTCATGCGATGGGCTACGAGACTTTTGGCGTGCTTCGATTTGAGACGGGTCTCTGGGGCGGGGGCTATCGGTAGAGGATCGTTCTTCCCCTTTCGGGGTGTCAGGAAGATTTGTTTGTTGTCGTGCATTCGGAAAGATCTCCGTTTACCTGAATAGGTAGCCTTGACGTGCTTACCTATAAATTTGCAACCGGTAATGAACGGTACGGGCAATTTCCCGACGATTTAGAACCAATGCTTATAAACCCATCGCCCTAGCTGTAGGTAGATCTGGATCGCTTTACTCGGCGTACGCCGGTTGTCGTTAATGTCAACCAGACTGTGGCAGAGGGTAACATCGATGGTCAAATCCTGCCAACCCTGGGGCAAGCAGTCCGCTGCGATAAGGCAAGGTCCCGCGCCAGAGTCGAGTACGGAGTGTGGGAAGAAAAGAGACTTACGGTCTGTCCCTAGTAGCGCTTTCATCCTGTTGTTCGATACGAAGTTCCGCAGTAATCAGACGTCTTCGGGTGTTGTCATGACGCGGGATATTCCCCGTCCTGTAGTCAGAACCTGTGACGACTGTGCTTGCGTACGGTCGTCGGCCGTACAAATAGTCGGAGGATGCAGCTCACCCGCTATGCACCCTCCTGGGCGTTTTCCGAGAGGGGCGCCGATGGCGGTGTCGGCAGGGCGGTGCCGGGGACGGTGTCTAACGGACTCTGCGAGGCAATGGAAGATGTGTCTTCGAGGGACACCGTGTCCTGGACATGACACACGTCGTCTGACCCCTCTAATGGGCGACCATCAATTGAGTACACCTGTAAATTGCTCGTGACGTTCAATTTTCCTGTCGAAAAACAGGCATTCGCATGCAATTCCCGCTTTTGGGGGCGCTGCTTTTCTGTTAACTTAGTACATTGAACAATTATGTGCCCAAACACGCGGCTAATAATACACCGGATGTTTGCCTTTTGGGAGGTCTTTGGTGGATCGTTGCGGCCCCAGCAGGGGGATATGAGGCGCGGGGATGGGGTTTGACCCAGAGCAGGTAGGGTGGTCCCGAAAGGACTGACCCCGGCGCTGAGACGGCTCGCGGGAGCAGGGGTGCCAACGTAATAGGTCGAACTCGAGTCCTGTGTGGTGGCGTACGATCCGCTCGGCGTCGGGAAGCCCGATGATTGCTGGTGAGTTTCGGCTATTACCGGAGGGGTGCACTACTGTGATATCGGTTCGTGGGGGGGTTGTGTGGACGGGATCGGGAACTTTCTATCGCTGGGGCCGGTTTGAACCGCCGATATTTGCATTCCATCGGTCTGTGGCTCCATGAAGAGCGCAGAGTGCTTGACCATTTGCTTCCGTCTGGGAATGGAGTGGCTCTCGCAGTGGGTATCTCAATATCTCTAAACCATTGGGACCATTTCCCAGAATGCGAGCTTAGGGTTTCTTGAAGGCTCGTCGCGCACGAGATGTTATTTGTAGGCCCTGAGAACGTCTACAAAGATAGCAACCAATGCGCGTTTGGCAAATGCGTTACCGCATCTGATTGCCTTTCGGCGTAGCCGAAGTTCGAATTGTTCCTCGGTCACTAACAACTCCTGTGTCATCTGTGGTAACTCGCCGTATGCCTTCGCAACGTCTCCCTCGCGGTAATAGGTCAGCACGGGCCATTAAATGGCTCCGGGTAGGAGGTGACTGAGTCCACGTCCAGGCATGATCCCCTGAAGTTCGGGCCAACGAATGTCGGAAACTTCTCCCGGGATTTCTGGTCGAGGAAGTATCGGATGAGAGACAAAGAGAATCCTTCCGACACTCCCGTTTCGTCGCAGGTGCGCTTGAAGTTCTTCAGGAATTCCAGGATCTCTATCCCGTTCGTCCATGTGAAGGCTTCCGTTTGCATCGAATGAAAAACGTGTTTGGACAGTTCAGCAAATTGGCTAGCGACTTGTGTTTCAAACGTAGAATCGAGCTCTAGTAGACGGTACGTGCGATGTGCGATATGACAACTACTTCATGAAAATTTCATTAAAGGGAGTGATATCGTCCATACCTATGTACGCAGGGGACTGGGCGACCCCCTGAACCTGCCTTCTGGTACTTCCCCGCGGTATTTCGTGGTTCTCCATCATTTTTATGAACTGAGCCGGGTAGATCGGCTCCGTGGGTCGGGGTGACCTGTGATGTTCGGTGGGCGCCGGGGCTGCTTCTGGTGCCCCGCGCGAAGGGTGGGGAGTTTTTTCTGCCGAAACCCCCGTCGTGGACGCCCCAAAGGCGTGGGCCACAGCCTTCGAGAAGGGTCGCCCTATGGAGAGGGGGACCTGGTCCGCGATCTGGCTGTGGAGGTTGGATAGAGCATACGAGATGGCGGATTCGGCGATCATTTGAGCCTGCTTTAAAATTCCCGGAACCTCCGCGTGGATCAACTGCCTGATAGGGCCTGCCGAGACAAGCCCGGGGCCACCCGGGAGCGTGTTGGCCGCAAATGCCTGTTGCGAAGCGGTTAGCGTGGTAGAGCTTACAAGGACTGGGGGAACAAGGAGAGGGGGATGTTCACGAGAGTGATTGTGGAGGCTCAATGAAGAGACTCACGCACGCGCGAGTGCGGTGTAAGGTCTACTAGACGCGGGTCCGCCGATCCATCCGGAAGATTCGTGCCCCTGGCATAACCAATGACTATTAAGGGGAATTCGTCGTGCGCTAACAGCGCCGCGCGGTTTTAGCTGAGTTTTCACGGAGACGGGCGTAGAATCGCGGGTGGGGGTGCAAACCCACTTGCCGAATCCTCAAGTGACTGCAGAGGCAAGCTAGGCACGGAGCAGAGATTAAACTTGAAGGGTGGTTCCTTGGTGCCCTTAGTGATCGGCCAACAGGAGAACCACGCAGGCTATTAAGTACGGAGAGGCCCTGATTTTAACGCTGCCTACGACATGTCCTTACTGTCAGGAACTGGGCTGAGTATCTCGTGCAGTTACAAGGGCACCGATGCAACACCGAAGGGTTTCGAGTGGTTATTTTAAGCTAGCCTGTGGTTGCGTACGAGCTCGCAGGTTGCTCACGTCTGCTGTATTAATGTAAATAATGACTACATGCGCTGCGCCGCCAGGCGGCGCCCGCCTAGGAAATCTATCGCTAAGCACATGGGCGGGGTACACGGGCGACGGGTATTACCGTGCCCAGGATCACGATCGGCACTAGCCGTTCGTGATCCGACATCACATCCCCGCTCTCCCCCTCTATCCGGAATCCAGATGTCGAGGCTGAGCAGGGATGGGCCATGCAGATCAAATCCACGGCCCGTATCAGTCTAATGCTAGGGGTGTTGTACCTGAACACACCCCACCTACTCCACCCGAGTGCATCACGGCACAAAGAGGTCCACCCCACGCCTACGAGGATCCTCCACTGCAGGGCCCCGTGGCAGGCCCACTAGGGGCTAACAGGACCTTCGCGATTGCCAAGTGTGCTGCACCGTTCGAAACGTGGCCTCCCACTCCTAAGGACCTAGATCCGGACCCATGCCCCAACCTGCTTACGGTATAGACTTGCGTGGCAAAGTAAGACTGGCTCGCTAGCTAGATAGTCACAGTATATTAAGCGACGGACGAACGCTCAACCCTAATTGACCTCCTTCCGCTTACGTGAAATAATCTATCCCTCTGTATCAGGCCATCAGGAGTTAGCCTAAGCTCTAGTTGATTAGAGGGGATCGGAGGTTGCAATGGCCACTACAACTAAAAGCTAGCTTGCTTCGAATTTACAGCTCCCGACCCGCTCACCTCTTCCTCTGCCCTTTCCCACACTCTCGAATAAGACTATGTCTGTCGCGGCCCCTCTAGTACGGTTGGGTTCTCTCTCTCTAGCTACTTTCCTTCGCCCCCTGCAGACCTCCACTTTTCCTGCCAAATATTCCTGCCACCTGTCCCGACCTTTACTCCCGGCCGCTTGTCCCGAGTTCCTGCCCTATCACTACGAGTCTAAGGTTTCTAAGCGCGTTCTGGCCAATTCACGTGTGTACTGTCGAATCTACGTGCCCTGGCCTGTTCTGCTTCGTTCTGTTCCTTTACCTTCGGATCTGCATATCCTGCTAGAATAGGTTGAGTCTACTACCTACGCTACGCGCTACCTTTCCTCGCTAGTGTAGAAGGACGTAGGATCCCTACATCACCGCTACCGTGACTCGAACGTGTGATTCACACCTCCACGGGCCTTACGACCTCGTGAGGGCTCCCGTATCGTTGACAGCAATTGTCAGGCAACGAGTCCTATCGCTACAGGGTTGGTCTCCCGAGCTGCACCCAGGAATACTGAGGTTGCACTACCACATCTGCCCCGTCACTCTGCTTGCGTCAACTGTGTTTTCATGCAGCCTTCGCTCGGGCTTGAGGTTGCCTTTGTGAACACGTGTTCGGCGCACTGGTTTCTGGGAATGTGTCTTGTCCCACACACGGTACCCGGCCTTTCTCGTGACCTCGTCACCATATTGGCGCGAAAAGGGGTCAGTGTCCTGCGCATCAGAGCCCGCTGTATCTCCACTACAGAAGGCTTTTTGCTGAGAGGGCCGGTCTCTCTGTGAGTCCCTGCCTCAATTGGGACGATTGTGGCGATCGAATAATGGCCTGGGCTGGCCAGCGTAGGGATCAGCGCCAGTTAGGAGAGGGACCGGAACGTCACGATGGTCAGGTTCTTCAAGCACCGAGCGTCTCGGGTGCGGATAGTACTTCTAGTAAAGTGGAGCATACATCTGAAGGTCAGTGCCTCAAGCGGCTACGCTGTCCATGCGCCCACCGTGTATGCCCGAGTAACAATGGACGCCAAAGGAGACTTCTCTCCCACAAACGAACTGCGACGGCGCGAGTAAAGGTCTGTTTACATGGGGCACCGGTATTCTTCTTTTTCGCGCCTGAATTCAGCGAGATACAACTTGGTGCGGCGCCTCCGCGTTGCTTCGCGGTTTTCGTCCTCTCTGGCGCGAATAATCCAGACATCCTCCGTGTCTGCCCAGGCAGGCGCAACCTCCTCAGAGCCACTGCGAAGTCAAATTAGTGTCTAAGGCACCAAAAATTACATCCAGGCAGAATGCCAATGTTGACTCAGAAGAGCGCATTCGTGCCTCAAACGTACACGTCCTATCCTCCATAGCAATGTGTAGCGCTGACAGGAAGTCACTACTTTTACAACTCGTTTCAGGAAGCATAGGCTATGACCTTCGAACAGTCATTATGCGGCCGTACAACAGCATCACATGGCGGTAAGAATCGCTAACGTAATTTGAGGCGGCACGAATTTCGGATCTGGAGACACGCCGGAATTTTCCAGGCAGTTTGTAACGTTGACAAGATATCACCACTTTCGGAACTGGTTAACGAAGCATCTTGTGTAGCCTTCCTGTAGCCATTGGTCTGCCTGAAAACATTATCTACGCGATGTAAGGATCGGGTTTCAAAATTTGTGGCAGCATGAATTCGGGATCTGGATACACGCTGAAGTTTTTCCCTGGCAGGATGCAATAATGCCAAGATATCAGCAGTCTGGGATATGATTCAGGAAGCAGTGGGTATATCTGGTAGATAAAACGCATGCTGGACAGTGGTAACATCTGCGGACCGTGTGGAAGGGGGTTAAACACTTCGCGGCAGTATTAATTCGTGATCTTGATACACGGTGAAGTGTTTCTGGGCAGTGCCCAATACTGGCACGCTGTCATTAAAATGCATCTGTTTTCGGAACAATGTTCTCTGACACTGAGCAGGGCGTCATGGTTTCTTCATATTTATCCGAGTACTTCGAAAGGTACACCATGGTGTAATGTTGGGAGGTAAAACGATCGCTGGAAGCATATACTGTACTTCCGGGCTAGGTAGAGTAGTTTGTACAAGGCAATATGCCATTGTTCCACTATTGTACCACTTTACGAACATTTCAGGAGGCGTTTGACATGCTATTCGGAAATATATATAAATATTCACTCTCATTCTTAGTAACATAATGGAAATATCAGAATCGTGTGGAATGCTGCCGAGATGTTAGCTTAATATACTCTAGCAATCAGTGATGTGACATCCAGGGGCAGACTCATCCTACCTTTAGGAACTGTATTTGGTTCACCAATGCTGCATATAACTTCCAAAATCCTTCTTCCAGTGGTTATTGGAAGAAGGATTTTAGGAGTTACTGGCAGCATTGGTGCGATTCGAACATTTAGTTTTCCATGTGTTAAGGTACTATCAGAGTGTCATAAAATATTTCCATTACAGTCATCAGAAGCATTTCATTCAAATTCACGATCGTACATCGTCGCTTACAGATTGACTCTTCCAATAGCGGCGTCATGCAGGATGTGGACATGATTTTTCCAGATATAGCCATGCCAAGAATTTTCGATAAGTAATTAGTGTGAGGAGCCGATTCCGAAACGAACTCCGGGAGGAACAGTAACATGAATAAAGAGCGAGAAACAGAATAATATGTCAGGAAATGGTTTTTTGGAATTTGCTATCACATATTCACTCAAAAGGGGAAAAAGAGGTCCTTGTAGTACCCCGGCTGGGGATACTACGGTTATTTTAGCGAACCTTCGCGGGGAAGGGTCGTCAACACCCGTCGATCCACCTATTTTGAATAAATTAAGGCGGATGGACGGGATCCAAATGATTTGGCCGTATTAGATCTCTCGCCATTTGGGGCGAGA
>JAUBNZ010001153.1:0-12475 GCA_032355485.1 Bonnemaisonia californica | reverse complement strand
TAAAACCACCACAGTATACTGTAGGCGGCCAGACTGTTTGATAGTTGTTTGTACTGCCACCAGGCAGGTGGAGTTGGCCTGTAGTGTACTTCTATGGGGCAGCACTGCATGATGCCATGAACGCTCCCCGGGGCAGTACTTTGAACCAATAAAATTCAGTGTCTTGTTTGGCCCCTGCAGAAATTAAAAACACAGAAAAACACCTTGCGTGAATACTGTTGGTCGTACTCTTCTCGATTGTATGGCTCGGGCAGTGATTGGTATTGTCCAATAATATTACATAATATTGGTACCGGATACTGACTGAAGTTTCGGATTGGCATTTTTTGATTACCTGTCGTGGGGCGTTCCGTGAAACCACCACGTTGAGGTATCTCTCATGTTGAATAGAGATAATGGTGGGTAATGCCCTGGGGAAGTACTCATCACTGCCTCTATATGGTGCCTAGGAACGTATTGGTAGACAATACTGGCATACAACTCGTAGGCATTGCGTGTAGCTCCGTGCAAACACTGCCTAAGGCAGTGCCCGTTGCTGTCTTCGGATGCTGTCTGAGACAGTGCGCGTAGCTATCTTCGGAAACAGTCTGAAATATTGCACGTAGCCTTCTGCGAGTACTGATTGAGACAGTGCACTTAGATTTCTGCCAATACGGCCTGAGACAGTGTGCGGCTGCAGTGTAGTGTAGCGTCCCTGAGTAGCAACTGATCGTAAAGTAAAGGGCTCATGCACTCTTTTCTATCAGTTTTAGTATTTTTTCGTTGTCATCGTGATCATATAATATCTCTCTATTGGGTCGCATATTTTGTTGTGATATTTCTTTGGTTGTTATATGGATATGACTGTTAGAATTCTTCGTTTATATTTTCTATTACTGAGTAACTATGACCGTTATGGAAGGGATAAACTAAGTTAGAGTGTTAAAATAACCTTGTAGTGGCACTGGTACTAGAAGGAATACCATATGATACGTGTAATGGATCCTCTACATTACTGTATTGTAAGTTCCCAAAATTCGTAACATTAGGACGGGAATCCTGAGTGTGGGAATAAGGAATGGAGGTAGTAAACAGAACTCAGAGTTTGGATCTTAACACTGTTAGATATGGATAAGGATCAGCGTTAGACGAAAAGAGGAATTGGGCTGAATGAAGGACCCAATTTGCGCACTTACAGAGAACACAGACACCGAGCGTGAGAATATAGAAAAGTGAAAGATATGGACAACAAAGCAGACATTGCGGATATTGATAGTGTCAGAAATTTAGAATGAGGATTTCTGGTCCAAAAGAGGAACTGAAGGGGATGACGGTAATTACCGGGTACGGAAGTATATTAACGTGAGTATATAGAAAGGAAAAGGGTATCGACTAGGTAAATGAGAGTGTGCATATTTGGAGTGTTAGTATATAGGAGGAAATACGTTTGGCCCGATCGATGAAGAGTACAAGGTTATCCATCGGAGGGAGGAACCAAAATAGGAACTTCTGAAGAGAGAGGCAAACAAGTATAGTGCAAAGTCGCTGTTTATTCTTAAAATTCAAAGGCAGAGGAATCCGGTCAGGAAATTGGGCAACATACATTGGCCAGATCCGTTACGCAGGGGTGGAATCCTGTTGGAAATGTTTTTGAAGCTAGAAGGGTGTCTGAATCTACGATATGGCGATGTTCTCTTATAAAATGGAGGGATTTGGTTATGGAACTGGGAAATTTGCGTTTAGGAAGCAATCAGGAAAGTGAACGGAGTGCATAGAACATTGACAGAGCTATTCTGTGGCCGGTATTATCGGCTGTCAGTTACCGCTGTCGGTAAGACAATGTTCTGAAAAAATGTGCACTTATCAAAGGAGAAATGTTGCCCTTTTTCCAGGAGGGTACATAGCTTTTCTTAATGAATCTTGCATGCTACCGGGAACATAATATTATTATTTAATGCCCAATGTTTTATTATGAAACTGAAACAAATGGGGTTATTAGTGTCAGAAGAAGATTTGTCCTCAGGTTTTATAACCGGCAAGGAACTTCCTTGAAGAAATTAAGGGAATGTATGTGAAAATACTGATAAGAGAATATACATTTCACATTATAGCAATACTCTCTTTCACCCTCGTATCCGCCCAGTAATATGTCACTAGGGAACATGCTAATGCCGGATCGGACCTTTTAAAATTACCTTAAATACATGTCGGTAATGTTATGGTATAATATATAAACAATGAATAAAAATTGGCAGGTGCTCCTATACAACCGTAGTAATAGTTAGGTTTCGTAGATCGAGCTTCAAATTTTCCAGAGGCACAATGTAGTGTTCAAAGGCAAGAATATACATATACCTTAAAGATGACCGGTAAGGAATGCGTTAGTGCTTATTAACGAGTAAGAAAGTCTTGTATGCACAGATAAAGACCGAAATGGATTTTAAAGTAGATTCCATGTCCTCTAAAATGCAAATCACTATTAAGTTTGCTTCGGAAATATTTTCTATTGGTTTCTCTAGATCGCAGGGGGCGAATTGAAGGTCAGAGCTATGAGGAAGAATATGAAGAGAAGGGGGTTTCCTGTCCTGGGGCGTGGTACGCAGCGGAGAACACTGCAACCCTCTAAGCCGTTCCCTAGTCCAAATTTGTCTTCTCCAATGGGATCCAGTACACTAAAATACAATGCTACTGGGGAAACTAGTCCCGGGGTGTTGGGACACGAGATACGGGAACCCTCAAACGGGAGGTTTCGAGTTCCCACCATGAACCCTGCAGTTTTACCCACTCCCTGGAGGCCAAGTGAGGCTACAAGTGTCCCTAGTCTTCCAGTAAACTTTAACGTTGACATAGCTACTCCTCCAGATGGAGTTGCCCCATAAGACCAGTTGAACACTCGGGTGTGTCGGGAGAACGGAGATCCCAATTCCTACGTTGGGCGGGATCTCGCAGCTGGTGCGATGAGTTGAGCTACAGCATTAAATAATAGTTCACTTGTCAAACCTGGTAAGTAGACTTAGAGTAGTCGAATGTCCGCAGAATCCTCCGCAAGGAAAAGAGGGTAAACCCAGGAGTGAGGATAGAACTCTCAACCAGAGAGAGCCCCTAGGGTGGGGTTCGGGGACCAAAGGAGTGTTCGCAGGGACTAGAGCTGGGTCGCTAACCTGGCTTGGAGCGTTCCTACGGTAGCAGCGTACTCGATTTAGGCGCTGGCACTGTCTCTCCTAGGAGGAGGCTCTTGTGAGCATATAGAGGCAGTAGCTAACAACTTTCGTTTCGTCCCCCAAGTGGGAGAACGCGAAAATGTGGGCTAGTTGCTACCTCAATGTAGAGAGCGTCCAAGGGACTCTTGGGTTTTCAACTTGGGGAGGATTGAGGGTGCTCGTCAGTGCTCATCGATGATGGATCCGACCTCTCAGGCTCCACTCTGCTGATCAGAGCGCTCTCATTTACTTACTTGAAGCTGAAATGACCTAAGTAAATACAATTAATATTAAAGGATATCCCTACTAGTACTATACCCGGCAGGTCCATAGTCTGCAGTTGCATTTTCAGAGGAGGAGAAGCTGTGGCAAGCAGTACTTCCTGACATTGGAAGGGTAAAGATGCTTGGTAAGCCCTGATTGGGCGCCCGGTCTGTTTTGCTTATTCTTGGATACTGGTGTGTTACTGGTTCGTGCAACTGGATGGTGCGCCCCTGCCGTAGTGTCATAGGACGCGAACGGGTGTGGAGGGTTTCAGTGGTTTCCCACGTGTACCTACTTGGGGACCGTTCCACCAATTGGACGGCGGTGGAACGCACCCACTCGAGGTTGGAATTTAGGGGGCGCTAATGGGAAGTAGTCCGTCAATGAGGCGTTTCCATGAAGATACCATTTAGCATACGTCCTACAATCCCAACAGCCCAAGATCTCAGGATCATGATATTTGAAATATGATGCCGAGATAGTGAGCCAGAAGATCTTGCAGGTTCGGGAGCAGATATTTTGGAAGAAACTAACGAGGCTTCATGTATGGATGAGGAAAGAGACCTACGCTTGCCTAGGGGATAGGGAAATAGTATCTATGCCTGCCAGGAAGAAAATGTTTAGGAAGGGATTTTGGGGAAAACATGAAGTCAGGCAGGGAGCTCCTTGAAATATTTCCTCATTAGCCGTGGTTGTGTGCTTTGCTATTCTATAGAGGTATACTGAGGATCACGAGACAAGCTTACAATGGAGGAGGATAGTACAAAACTTCAGATCAAGACCAGAGGATTGAATTCCCCTTAGCATGTTTGTTGCCCACACAATGATAAAGGATATTTGTAAGAATTCTGTGGGCCTTCTGTTATGGGAAATTTCCCTATTGAAAATGATAAGAGTACTGCTGTACGAGCGGTGGGCGTAAACGGACTCCTATTTGACGAAGCAAAGGCCCTTCTAGGTTTTGTGATCCCTAGAATTTGGCCAATCAGAGTTGTAAAAACTGACCCCTCATTAGAATTCGAATGTATGTTTAAGACGTCTGCAATAGAGGGAGCAGTACGAATGGAGAAAACTGGATTCTGTGCTTCCCTGAAAATAGTTGAAGTGTGGAGTTTGTCTAATTTTTGGAAGAAGCCCAAGCAGTTAAATTCAAACGAAAATCATATCCTTTCAGGCCCCGGTGAAACCGACGAAAACGGTATAGTATGGAAGAGGAATATTCCGTGAACTGATTTTTGGGAGATTCATGCAACGGTGATGGGTACATTCCTGGGAACGGGTTGGAAGAGCACCAAGAGGATGTGAAGGAGCAAATCCCAGAGAAAGTTTCACATCAGATAGGGAAAGCTCGGCTTACATTGAAGAGAAGTTCATTTGATTAAGAAGAGCCTATGGTACAGAGGATCTGAATTCTTCAATAATGTTAGGTAATATTTTATCAATACTCGATATGGAAGCAATAGACATCGCTGTCGGGTGAGAACGAATTGCCATTGTTCAGAGAAATGTGAAGCCAAGTCCGAGGGACCTCGGAACTTTTCGTTTATGTGTTCCGGTTGGGTCATACAATGAGAGTTTCTTTGGGGCAGAGTTGCATTTCATTCCAGTGAAGTCCTTGCAGTGATAGGGGGAACCAAATCAGTCTAACATGTGGATTCCACCATAAAAGGGAGAGACCCGAAGGAATACCGGAAGTTTGAAAGATGGTAGAAGGTAGGTTTATATAGGGTCTTGTTGTATACTGATGAATCTTAGGGTTCCGGGGTCGCAGCGGCAGCTTCAGTGGTTTCCATGGTCTGCCTTTTCGTATACTCCCAGAGCATAGGGAGTGGTGTAACACATTAAGGGTAGTCGGCCTAAAGCCACTGGGGTTTTCGACAAATCTAATTAGGAAACAGATTTTGAAGGACATTTCATGGGGGAACCAGAACAGTTTCCAGGTCAGGATTGTAGTATTCCGCAACCTCCGGAGAACTGAGGTTGCGGCTACAGGTTCCTAGTGAACTCTTGGTAGCTGGCCAACGAGAGGGTGGTAGAGCGACTCCTCCGGGGAGGTGAGGCTGAGAGTCAACTAAGGGGTTTCGGGAGACCAGTGTATCCTTATCCTATGCTTTAAGGATACTCGTGACGGGCAGTTGACTGGGTCACGCCAGAGGATGGTATCCCCACCTGGCGGGCGCACAGGTGGAGGGTTGATGGGGAAGCGGATCCGCACCCTCCCAGAACTGGGGAGGGGGTTACCGTGAAGATGAGGGACGTCCCGCACAGTCGGACGTCCAAGGGGATGGGTCTGAAGGGAAGAAAGGGGTTCAACCACTCGGGTATCGAGCTGTTTATGCTAACCCAGTCTGTTCCTACCCCTTTCAGGGGGTAGAACGAATGAAGGGGCGCGGCCAAAGTGTCTCCACAGTTTGTAGACCGTGGAGAAGCGGAGAGGTTGAGTCTTTCTTGCACACACAGTCCCGGCAACGGGACGGTGGAGGCCGGAAAGATGGGGAAAAGGCTCTCGGGGTCGATCGGTCGTGCTAACCCAGCTCGTTCGTCCCCTCAGGGGACGAACCAAGGCTTTAGACGCAGACAGTTATCGTTCCCTTGTCAGAGGACAGAGAGGGAGCCGAGGTTTGGTGGACTTCTGGAGCACAGGTTGTCCAGCGGCAAGACGCGACCGTGACAGTTGAATTGTCCCACAAGTGGGACCACGAAGCGACGGGTCGAGAAGATGGTAAGCGAGTCCCGGAGAGCAACAGGGACGAGCTAACCTGTCCTGTTTCTCTCAGCGTTGGGGAGAACTCAGAGATAGGCCCAAGAAAAAGTTGCACAAGAAACTCAGTTTCAGGGGGGGGGGGGAACTCGCGTACCCGTTTATTCTTAGGGTCACTCCGATAGGCAGGGTGATATTTATACGAGGCCTTAGATTATTAAACCTTTAAATTATTTCTACATAATAAACTCACCATAGCCTCAATCAGCCCATCAGCGGGCAGTCTCGAAGCCCGCTGAGGACTATTGGGTGGCCCAAGATTCTTCGGCCACCCATACCGGGGGGCTGATTTGCTATCTCCTTAGAAATAAGCAAAATTTAGGTCACCCGTAGAGGTGGCGGTTGTGCGTCCCTTATCCTACCGATTTTAATGGGTACGATATTGATGGGTTACCCAGTACCCTCTTACGAGAGACGGTGGTTGGTAGCCCCTCATCCTCGGCCAATGCCATCAATCCACCTCGATACAGCCGCAGTGGGGTTGTTATGATTGTATACCCTGCCTGCCAGCCCGCATGGAGGGCTGAAAGTGCTTACAGTAATGCTGACAACCAGTACACCCGTCCCATTACAGGGAGGGCTGGGTTCTTACAGTGATAGTATCCCTTCGGTTACCAACCGATCCAACCCCTTCTCATACCTTTTCCAACTTTTTTTAGCATCTCCATCCATCCTATCATCCCCTTTTTAAGGGGTGATTACAGGGCCACATACCCACCAAAAATCCCGTTGAATCTCTGTCTCCAAAGGGCGAGAGATTCAATATGGCCAAATCATTTAAATCCCGTCCATCGTCCGCCTTACTTCATTCCAATTGGGCAGGTGGACGAGTTTTGACGACCCTTCCCCGTGAGGGGTCCTCTCAATAAGTGTAGTACCCCCCCATCCAGGATACTACAGGTATGTCTAAATAGACGGCCATGGGTCAAGTCCCCACTCTCGAAATCAGGGAGCAGAGATTCTGCAGGTGCTTGTGCTCTAGTATACGACTTTGGAGACGTTGGAACCTCTCATTCAGATGTAGCAGGTGTTGTAACTATTGTTGCGTTTCTGGAGCCTGATGACAGGTAGATGTGAAGACGTTAAGGTGCCTCCAGTGGGTAATTCGGTTTGTAGAAATCTGCTAAGCTCTTCGTTATATTTGTGTCATTACGAATACTGCTGAGGAATTCATCACGAACTTTGGAGTCTGCAGTACATTTGCCATTGTGGCTTCCATGGATCGAGGCCCACATCCATCACCGAAAATAATCAGCATCTTGTCCTCTTCCTTACTTGCGAGGGATGCTGTGTTTGGGAAGTAGTTTAGTTTGTCCGGGGCAGACCCTTGAACCCATTCGTGGTGGCCAAGTATCGAGGTCGAGGTCTGTGAAGGGCGTTGATCCGGCTACTGTCACAAGGCGCATTTAGGAATTCTGATTGTGATGGTACTCTTTATCTTCTAGTTGATCGTTTGGTCGATTATTGGATCCAGAATAAGTTCTGAAGATCATCGCGAGCAAAATTTGGAGGATCGTGCGAGATTGGGAAACTCACTACTTACGATCGAACCGAAGGAGTCGATAAATTCCCAGCTAATTTTCATAGAAATCCCTGCGAGACGCTTCATATTTACCGCCGCTGTGGAGGGCCTTCCGAAATGTAAATATGCTACCCTGCTGACGGTGGCTCGAGATGAGGCGCTTTACGAATTGGAGACCTCAGGATGAGCTTGCGTTTGTGTAGTGAGACTTTCTGAGATACCTTTCAAGTTGATGAGAGCGTCAAAATCGTGAGTTAGACTACGAGTCAGTTCCTGAGCTTCTCATTACTGTCCCTTGCGAAAGCCCTCAGGGCGTGCAGGGGATGCCGTTGTACTTGGAGCATATACCAGGTATATCCAGCAAACTATTGTATGCAGTTTTTTAATACAGAACTTGACAAGGGCATTAAAGCGATGGGTTCTGACAACATTACCATACCACTTAACTGTAGATATTTACATTGCAGCAGTTTTCACAGGTTCATTCCTCGTTCCAACCTAAGATACTCCATGACATCTTCTCTTGAAGAAGCATGCAGTTCTACGGAGACTGGGAGTCCGGGTAGTAGACCTAAGATATGAACTCATTTTTAGGAAAAATGTGGGCTGGAGATTCATTAGGAGCAGCAACCGCTGAATGGTCGTCCGACATGATGGGAAAAGGCAGCAAAGGAAAGGATGCAAAACCGAAAGGACACGTAGCCCAATTCGTTCGCAGACCGATACGAACGAAGTGAGAAACGATCTCTTGCATAGATCAAAGGTTAGCAATGGCAAGTTGAGATGTCGAACTGGTGCCACGTGTAGGACTGTGCAACAGCACAGTATTGCATCTTTGGACCTGAACGGACGCCATTTGTGCAACGAGAAAGGACTTGGCACAAACAGTGCAGGTTTCAATGCTATGATGAATATTTGCATATGCATTTTGTTAAGGAATGTTTTAGAATTACTGTAGAGGATACCAGTTATGCTACTATGGACCATAAGTTGGAAGTGGAACAGTAGGCCCTAAATGTGACTACTTACAACTGCTACTTAAGTAGGTGCACTAGCCCAGCACACTACTGTAAAAGGGCCAGATGACTCAGGGTTAAAAAACTTGGGCTAAGCTTGGCATTCTAGAACTCAAGTGGGCACGGTATCGTTCTTTTTTCTCAACTGACGCTTTGCTTTGTTTTCACCGCCGTGGCCCAAGCACTGAATTTTCTCCGTCAGCTATTGAGTCGTCGGCTGAAATATTGCAAGCACCAAAGGTACGCGCTCTAGTAGGCCGAGCTGCTTTGTGAATGGAACCGAGACGGTCGTGGTGCGCATCTGCGTTACAAGCTCCACTGAGTAAGGTGACTCAAGTCCAAAAGGCCTCTGGTAGGAGCTTCCGACCGCTCTACCTACAATAACATTCCCACCGGAGTCCTGGCAATCCTACCTTCTTGCAGCCCTCCTTATTTTTCTCACTCCTTTTTGTTCATGCAGAACCCCAAGAACGGAAATGAGCGGGTTCTTTCATCTCTACAAACTTCCAACCAGGACATCTGTTCAACCTACGAATGGATCTCCCGAACAAGCTATGTTTCTCACATAATGGTCTCTCGATCTAGATTTCATTCCCTGAACTGGCTGTTTATTCCTCTTCGTTGGTGAGAATAAACTCTCAAGAAAGCAATTTTTGCTTGGAAAATCACCGCTTTGAAACAGATTGCCCCGGCGAATTTCTACACCAACGCTTGGGCAGCGTGAAAATCTCATTCCGCCCACGAGCGGCACAAGAATGCAACGCATTCCTTCGCAGGCAATCAACCCCCCCGATGTAAATCCAGAAGGGTAGTCAAGAGGGTAGCAGTTCCAAGGCCTAAGAATCTGTAGATGCTGACAAGACAAAGATAATATATAAAGTTCTGCAATATATTGGCTTAGGGATGCATCCCAAAAGTACTACACTGGCCCAGCCCAGGCTATGCCTGTTGGAACACCCAACGTATGGAAGGGTCAGCCCATACAAGGATCTCGCCACTCCCTAATCTTGCAACTGCAACGTAGATCCCAAATTAGGAAGGCATGCGGTTCGAAGAACCGCAGCAGGAATTGCAAGCCCAGAAGCCCAAAAAATACTACCTAGTCCAGGTCTAAATTGCGATTTGGACTGCTTTCGCAAGGAGTTTGTGATCAAAGCTCCGGAGAAAAAGGAAAAATCCTACACTTGTAGCCTCTCTGGTTCCAAATGTACGGCATGTACTCCATCACGAACAGTTGAGCCGCGATAGAGGGCGAACAGGCCCAGCAGCAGCACACGATTAGCTTCGGTACTAAAAGTACGACAAATTGTGAAAGAAGAAACTGGAAGGCTTTGCATTGCTTTAATCTCCAGGGTTTGAAACAGTCCATAATCCTTGAGGTTAATTCGGTTATTGTGTGGTACGTCGAGGAAATGATGGACACCCATATAAGCGATGAATTGTATAGGATTACCATAAATACTGCAGCAGCAGTTGTAAAAGCAGCATCGGATGTGATTCGTAAGTTTGGAGACGGTGCAGCAGCACATATTCAATTGAACGAAGAACCACCCCTCCCTTTACCTACAGTACAGAGGCAGCAGCCTATTCAAGAAATGGCGCAAAAATCAAGAATCAGATGCTAGGAATTTGGAAGACCATATGTAGGAGAACTCTCCTTTGAGAAAGTATCATGTACCGGATGGTCCTAAAAACCCCTGTTTCATTGAAATTCTCCCACTCTCAACCACATTTTCACAATAGAGCTCTCGTACCAGTTTTATAGACAGGCGGATACAAATATTTATTACGACAGAAATTTCGCGACGAATATATTCAAAACATCAGAAATGTTGCAGCATGCAATGAACGTACCTAAATTCACAAGAGAAGACGCCATCGCCGTGCTATACTTCCTGAAAATTAAAAGTACACATTCGATGAGACCGTGTAGGATAACGAGCCATACAGTTACTGACACTGAAAGAGGCTTACACCTGCCGGACCTCTGTCGGTCCTAGGTGGAAAATAACTTCTAATTGAATATTTCGCTGGCCGCTTGATTGCTCCTTATTGGCTGGATCAAAAATCGCGGGGACTCATTTTACCCCATAATTTTGGTGTCCTGGACCTCGCGCTCCACTAACTTAATGATCCTTTAATTATTCTTAGGAAATATATATGCCTCGTAGAATAGGCTATTAGAGCACCTGTACAGTAGTATTTAAGCTCTCCCGGATAGCGGGACCCCCTGAATAGACCCCTTAGGGACGCTTTGGGTTTGTGTTTTCGTTCTGCTGATACCAAGTCCGACGTCCCAATCTATCTTTCTGCGCCAATCTACCACGTCCACGGCAAGCCGTATTCCGCTGCCGCTGACGGCGGGCGCGCAACCTCGCTCTACCACCGAGTCTCCGTGACCTCGCACCAATTCCTGGTGTGTTAGAAGACTTTCCCTTGTTAAGGCTACTGTCAGCCTTTCAACTCGGGCTTGTTTTCCTAAAGACCGACGTAGTCGAAGGTGCAGACTCAACGCTCATGAAGTATTTTATGACAGGAGTGGCTAAAGGAACTAGGCTGTAATGCATTGACAGGAGCACAGGATTTGCAGGTATGTAGCCAGGGGTCGAAGCTATGAATTCGTGCCCAAAGGTTGTACAGTGGCCACTGTATACTTACCCCAAGGAAAAGGTCCTCAAGAAAGCGTACACGGAAATTACCCATTCAATCCAGAGCGCTAGTGAAGATAAAAATACGTACGCCTTGCGTCTAAGAAATTCCGAACTTCGTCGCTGAGATGCGTTTGAGGAGAGCCATCGTATTTATATTTGCGCAAGCCCTATTATCAACATGTGGTACAGGACGCTGTAACCGAAAAAAGCGGATGAATTTTAAATCCCAAAGCTTGGGACATGTGTACCTCCAATCTTACGGGTATTTCCTAAACGTAGGTGGAAAAGTTCCGATCTGTAAAGTTAACTAGAAGAGCTACTGTATTCTCAGCTGACACCTCTAAGGATATCAAGGCAGTGGAGAGGATCCTCGCTATCGCGCAAGAAATGTGTTACCCTTCTTTGTCTTCCCTACCGTCTACGGATACTACTTCCACCCTCGCTGGGGCATCTGAGAACAATTAGAAACCAACCAGGATGGTATTCTCCGAGTGAGTCCAGGGGAAGTAGTTACGACCGTTTCGGAGGCAGGATCGAATCCTGGAACACCTCCCGAAAGCTCCAGACGTAAACCCACCTCAACAGAGGAGGGATTCCATTTCCAAGGCAGCGTTAAAAATTACCTCTGCTTTTTATATCGTAAACGTGGCCACGTAAGGATCCACTGTGAACAAATCCCAGCCTGAGTAAGAATGAACCTGAAGGAGCGTGAGCAAGGAGCGCCTTTCTCTCCAACTGATATAAGGATTTTACGAGCCGTGGTCGTTAGTATTGATGACCCCAATCCGATCGAGGAATTTGGTGACATATTCCAGCATGACAGTGGGACCCTAGTGTAGTACCCAGCCATATGCGCCTGGGGCTACTGAGCCCCGCACCGTGGAAACCTCATAGGTACAAGGCGCAGGGGTACGACCCGACAGTTACGTTCCTGTTTCGTACAGGGCGTTCCTGGGCGTACGCCGTATTATTTATTTTTTCCAACGGACACACGTGCACCTTACAGTGCACGTGTGCCCGGATCGGGGACATACAGGCCGGATCGGTACGGACTGCCGGAATCCGGATCTCCCCCACGCGCC
>JAUBNZ010001152.1:0-12475 GCA_032355485.1 Bonnemaisonia californica | reverse complement strand
TCCCTTCCCCGCCGCCCCCGTTCCACCTGTTAAGACAGGTTCCGGGAACGTGTTAATCTATCCCGGGTGCCGGCACCGATTCATGCAAAATTCCTTGCCATTGCCGTTCTGTTAAGAACGGCCCTCAGTTTAATTGCTGAATGAGAATAAATAAACGAATTTTGGTTTTTAAAATTAGTAGCAATTGCAATGATTTGACGATGTCTCCGAATCGAGATCTAAAAGTACAAAAATAAGAAAACAATGGACTTTTCTAAAAACTTATTTCCAGATCCCTATTTAGTAAGAAATCTCCAAAAGTATTGCTCAAATCCTGAAACGGATTTTTGCATGTGCAAGAGCGCGTGCATTGCTACAAAAAAGGTATTTCATAAAAAAATGTATTTTTTGTGATTTAGATCATAACTCTGAATCTCTCAAAAGTCACTAAGGTACTCTTGATTTTGACACCTACTCATATCAGGACGGTAACCGTCATCTTGTTGGTAAACTACGTTCTACCGGCAGATCTCAAATAATAAGAGAAAATGTAACTGTTTGGGATTCTGTAAAGAATGCCCCGTGGGGCTGATATTGATATCTGCCCTCGATGGAGTGCAGATATCGATATTAGCACGCGCCGCCAGGTGACAATTTTGGATCATCTCGGAGCCAATGACGATTTTGCAGTTCGTGCAGTTGGCCCAAGCTCCCAAGCTGCCCTCAGCCCAAGAAACGCATCTCAGGAGAAATCCAGTCCAAATATTTCGCTCTCTGACAGCCCTCGATTCAGTCACGTAAAGTGATTTGCATCATTGCACGATATTGATGCTAATCTGAAATGAAGGAAGAAAGAGCAACTCTGCAGGCCTTTCTCTCACCTCTAGCAGCGCTCCCTTCGAAGCGTGATGGGTGTTCTGCCTCCCGTAGAACATGTCCGCGCCATGTACCAAGGTGTGCGGCTGTGAAGCTACTTGTGGTGGATCTGCAAGAGGTGCTTCGGAAATCAAGTGTAGACAATATCAAGCAGTTCTCGGAACGCGTTACAGTGGATCGGGAAAGTTCTGTGGATTCGACGTATGTTTTATACAGCAGTGAGGAAGGGTACGAGGCATCCATGGGTATGGTGCATGGAGGGGGATTGGTGGAACCAGATGCGCTGGCGACGGTAAACGGGTCGGAGCTGTACCAGCGGGGGTACAAGCTGCCGGACCCGTACTGGGCAAAGACAGTTCTGCAGGGATGGGATGCGAAGCCGACGCGGTGGATTGTGAACAAGTACTTCGGAGACTATGTGAGGGATTGTCATGGGGATGATTCGAAAGAGTTGGAACTTCTATTTCAGCAGAAGGAGGAGGTGAGTTGTCCGGGGTATCTTGTGGAGAGGATGGGATCAAAGCTGAAGGAGATGGGGGTCAAGGCGCGGGTGAGAAGGAGTGAGAGGAGTGGAGCGATTATTGTTGGACCAGTTGCCGGTTCTGGTGGGGAAGTTGTTGGGTTTTGTCAGATGATGTTGAAAATTGGGGAGGAGAATTCGTTTGTGTTTGGGAGTGAAGCGTTTCTGAGGGAATGTTTAATGGGTACTGGGAACCTGGGAATTGGGATGGAGAGTGGGAAGGGAATGAATACGGGAATTCAAGAGCGGATGTTCATATCTGGGAAGGAGGGTGTTGAAGCGCTGTTGGATGGGGTGTTACACTATGCAGTGTTCTGACGAGGTATGTAGGTACACGCAGTATTTTGTGTATGGTGCGCCAGTGATTGTTAATGATGACTTACATAATGTTTCATTACGACACGACGCGAACCTTGTCTGCGAAATGGGCTAAACGTACCGAATCAATTAGTCTGAGGAATGTGGCTGGTGTGTCGCTGGGAGATGAATATGGTGGTGAGAAGTATGTGGAAAACTAACGGATGCATGGTGTTGTTTTTTGTGTTCCAGGTTGGAATGTTCAGTGGAAAGATAAGGGGATTTTCGACAGGTTGAGCAGGTTTGGAGCTTGGTGAAATGGATGGAATGAGAACTAAAGCTGAAAGTAAAATAATACGAATGGCTGTGAAATGTTTAATGTGTTCGAATCCCAACCCCGCATTAACTCTGGTTGGGTTATAGTTGATGTTTCATTCCTTTTACTACGACAGACAAGTCTTCTTTACTGCAGCTGCAGACATTGATGAGCAGCAGCATTTTCGGACGGATGATGTGTCGAACGGCTCATGCCATGATGGTAAGAGTAGGTGCAGTTGTACCCTACTTCAGAATCACTGTTAAGTCTCCTGTAGGCCTTTTGTGTATCCTCCGAAGGGTACATAGTTTAGGAAGTATTGAGACATGTACATTTGAATGAGTAGATATAGCAAATCGAGGAACTCTTTACAAGTTCTCCAATAAGGAATGTACTAAATTCAAATGCAGCAGTCCTAGCGGCTGTAGGTGTTCATGAAGACGGTGCGGGAAAGAATCACACATCGGTAACATTGGCCGCAGACTTCAGTTCGTCCGCCAACAGATCGGTGAGCTTTACATACGCAGTTTTCAAATTATCATTCACCAGGACAGCATCAAAAAGACCAGGCTCATCCTTGGCGTCCATCTCCTTCTGAGCGTTGCCCAATCGCGTAGCAATAGAGCTCTCATCTTCCGTACCGCGGCCACGCAAGCGTTCTTCCAAGGCTTCGAGTGAAGGCGGCGAAACGAAAACATATTTTGCTGGCAAGTCCTTCGCCCGGGCCGCACGGCATCCCTGCACGTCGATATCCAAAATGCAGATCTTGCCCTCGGCACGTACGCTCTCCACAGCGGCCACAGAGGTGCCATAATGACGCCCGTGCACCTCCGCGTGCTCAATGAACTTCCCGGCCGCTACATCCTCAAGGATTTTGGCGGCGGTAGTGAAGTGGTAATGCACGCCGTCCTCCTCTCCCGGCCGCGGCGCTCTCGATGTGTGCGAGACGGAGAAGCCGATCAGTTGGGCGAATTCTTTTTGTAGCATTGTGATTAAAGTGCCCTTTCCGACGCCCGATGGGCCGGCAATTACGACTGCTTTTGGTCCGGTAGCCATGTTTGATTTGAGAGTTCTTGAGGAGGACAGAGTTGGGAAACTGAACTGGCGGATGCCGACGAAGTGGCGCTGATTGTGGGATGGGACTGGATCAGATTCGCAGAGGTGCGCAGTTATAGATGTCGGAAAGTGGGGATGGACTCGGTTTAAGGCAGGCAGGAAATGCTTCAATAGGTGAAGTTGAAGCTGCGTACGCAATTATGTCTAAAGAGATCAGTCATGTGACGAATCTCTCAAACATAGCTTCTGTTGAAGCAAATTGAGGACCAGGCTGCCTCTAGAACGTAAAGACAAGCAGGAATTTAATTGTCCCAGATAGATACCCTTCGAATGGTATATCTACGCGGGATAGATATGATTGACCTGAGGCAAACACTGATGTGGACATCAAAGTTTTTAAGTTTTAAATTTTCATGTCAACACCTGTAAATGATGTTGACATGAAAATTGAAACCTTCACATTGTTTTTTGTTTCAAAATTTCTGAAAAGAGCGTGTTCGTAGTAATATTACAGTAGTGTCAGGCTGGTAACCTTTGAGGTAGTTGCTGACACTGTCAGCAACTACCTCAATGGTAATCCTGACATAACCTGACAAGCAATGAAGAAGTCCCAAATACATGTTTTTTCACTCTTTCGAAACTTAATCCATTTCTTCCATAGCATTGACTTATTGAGCTGATCTTTTTTTCCGTTCAGATGTTATCCCAAACCCATCGCGATTGGCCGCCGTCGAGATCCGCCGATTATCGACAGCATCATTTTAGCCAAATTGCACTGATCCGCGCCCTTATCAACAGGCGTGCAAGAATCCGAAGAGTTACAGGATCGTGGTAGATGCGCTCTGAGGAAGCAGAGTATTTCATGAGCCAACTAGCCATGCGCAGGATACTCATCTCCCGCGAGGCTCCTGGCTCCTGGCAGGATCCTGAGAAGCTCCACCCAAAAGAAACTGGATCCCAATATTTCACCCCTTGATATTCTCCGTTTCAATCATGTGTTGTGATTTGCGCCATGCTATTGATCTGATTTGAAGGAAGGAATAGCAAGTCTCCAGGACTTATTCTCACATCTAGCCACGCTCCCTTCGAAGCTTGGCCGGTATTCCTGCTCATCACGCGAGGCATGCTATCATCATATACTGAAGTGTGCTACTGCGGATCTGCTTATGAGAGATCTGGAAAAATGCAGAAAATATCGAGCAGTCCGTCGGAACACGATACAGTCCATCCCGAAATTTCTGTGGTGCGATGAATGGTTTATATAGTCGTGAGGAAGGGTACCAGTCATGTATATGCACGGAACGGGGAGGGGGTTCGTCGAACCGGAGAAGAAGGCGACAGTGGCCCTACTGGGCGAAGACATTTTTGCGGCGATGGGGGCGAATCCAACTTGTTGGATTGTGAACAAGTACTTTGAAGAGTATGTGAGGGGATGTAATGGGGGTGATTCAAAAGAGGTGGAACTATTGCAGTGGAAGGAAGAGGTGAATTGCTGCGGATCCTTATGGAGAGAAAGGGATCGAAACTAGATGAGATGAGGATCAAGGCGTGGTGAATGGGAATTGAGCGATTGCTGTTCTGCCAGCTATGCGGTCTTGTGGGTGAGTTGTTGTGGAGGAGACTGCTTTGTTTTTGAGAGTGAATGGTTCCTATGCGGTTGTTTGTTGGGAATTGAATTTTTGGGGGCTGCAAGGGAATTGGAGAGTGGGTGTTTCTGAGAAGGGGCATATTGGAGCGTTGCTGGACGAGGGTGTTGCACTATGTAATGTTCTAACGAGGTATGTAGATTCACACAGTTTTATTGCGCACGGTCCGCCATTGGATGTCGATGATGACTGGTATAATCTCGTTAATAACGACAGAACGCGGACTTTGTCCGCGAAATGGGCTAAACATACCCATTCAATTAGTCTGAGGCATGCGACGGATGTGTGGCTGTGAGATAGATGGTTGCCAGAAGTGTATGGAGAACTAACAGATATGCTTTTTGTGACGTTTTCTGTGATGCAGAATGTTTAACCTGTTCAGTGAACAGGTGATAGTTTTGTCTGTTGACGCATTCAGTGGGTGCCAAACAAAGGGTGGATACAAGGTGAGGCGTGTGATAGGACATGGAGCTGGTTGATTCGGATAAACGATTTTAGTGTGAATTTCTATAGTATTTTTTCCGTAGTTGACGGATAAGGTTATTACTTTTGTTCGGTGTGCAGCTGTGCGTAATGCGATGGAACTGAAGTAGTTCCAATTCGCGTTATTCACTGATGTCGGTATTGTTCTAGGTCTGGCTGTCGACACAGTTGAACTTTTTGAATGGCATCCACATCGATTTCACAATCTGAGTGCTCTTTTGATAGATGACATAGCGATTGGGCTTCCGGCTTTATGGAACTGGCCTGAATCGTGAAGATAAATCTCTTCGTAAAGACCTCGTGGTATTCAGGGCATTTATGTGGCCGCAGTATTTTAGATGAACCGTATGTTGGTGCTTTTTCAGTGCGGAGTTCTGGGAAAACACTTAGGGCTGCAGCCAATTTGGGGTCGGAGCTTTTTAGTGTTCTGCTCTCACACGTCTGTTGATATGCGAAGCTTGGTCAAAGGCCTTGGTGCAACCTGATCTCTTTAAAAGTCTGGGCTTCGCCCTACGCACGCGATGTGGCTAGATAAAATGCGGGTGTTGATGACAATATCACTGAAGGCCCTTCTGCGAGCCGGGATAGCCATGCTGCGTGTTGATGATAGGAGCCAGTGGGAACTGAGTCAGTTCCCACAAGGCTCGCAGAAGGGCCTTGGTCGATACTACCATCGACACCCACGTAGCTATCCTGAGTCGAGGAGCAATCTTCATTAAATGAGACAAGAGAGGTCAAATGGACCCCTGATCTATAGTCCTAAGCGAGCTTCCTTTATTGAGTATTAGTCTATAGCTTATTTAGTCCATTTAAAACTACAGACGAGTGGCCCTTGTGACCTCTCTTTGGAACTTCGGCTTCGGCTTCTTCTGAATTCTCTCCGCTCCTGTTTTGAGCTTCGCCTGAATCCTGATAGCGTACACCGCCGCGGATAGAGCTTCAGATAAAGCTGTGGGTGTCGATAGAGCTTCAGATAGAGCAGCAAAAATGAATGAGGGAAATAGGATGCCAGTGTTTATAAAATCCAATTACAAGCACATCGAGATCTTGCGTCTGGCTTCTTCTGGGGACCTCAAATCTCTCGCACCCAAAAAGACACACGTCATATTGGGTGCGAAAGGTCGGGGGTTCCCGCTGGTGCCTCCGTTGGAACTGGTATTTCCGACAAAGGTACAGTAACTGTCGGTCGACCTTTCATGAATAGTTAGAATAAACTGCGTGTATCTACATGTTGTCCATTGGTCCCACTGCAGCAATTACAATGTACGGAGGATACCGAGGAGTCATAACAACCCGTCCACGTGCACTTCTGCAGTCATGTTGAGAGGAAACAGACACCATCGTATAGGTCAGCACATTGTCCGCCTCTAGCCGAAACAGCGTGAGGGCAAAACATACTCCGGAACAGGTCGGGACACTGGAAATGTGAGGCACTTGAGAGGCGGGAGCGCAATCGTCAAACGCGCTCTTCAATGAGAGGAGTCCTCATCCAATACACCCCTCCCTTTCCTCATTCCATGAGGAACGCCCTTTCTTGTCCGTTGTTTTTCATTGGTGGGGATAATGATGATGAAGTGGGGCAGATTTTCATGTAGCGGATGACTGCCAATGGCCAATTTTCTAATGTTTTAATATTTTAATATTAAGAATCAAATTTTGGAAAAGCGTTCTCCTACCTCAGAGACCATCGTGGGGGCCTGCCTGCTGCGTTGCCTTGTGATAGACCTGCGGCTGAAATTTCCAAAATACGTTGCAGTCGTGGCATCAAACTGATCGACCTCGGGAGTAGCGAGCAATGAAATAAATTCACTTTATATCTCGGCACCGAACAGTAAATTAGGCCTTGCAGCGCTGCTGCCAAAGCGCTCCGTGATTCCGCTCATATCGCCTCCGTCCCCGCCGCAGACACTTTCGCCGCAGCACAATCACAGAACAACCCAAGGCAATTTTCCGCTCTCAGCGGCCTGTCCTACCGCCGTAGACCTTCTCGATCTCGTCATCCGAGCCGTCAGCTCGCTATTCTTCTATCATACACTCAGCGCTCGACACTGTCCCTGACCATTGCGCACCGTCGAACATCCACCGCAGCCCTCGTGCACCGCCAGCGCCACCGCCGACCACGTCTCTACTCATCCCGCCGTTGTCCCATCCACTCTATCCGCCCCAACCGTCACGCCCGCCAGCCATCCGGCGCCCATCCCACCCCACGCACGCATCGCGGGACGCGGCGCGCATGCGCAATGCACCCCCGGCCCGCCTTCGCGCCTTCAACACCCGTGCGACCCGTGCGACCCGTGCATCTGTCGCGTCGCGCCCTGTGCGTCCGCACGCCGCGTCGTCTCTGCGTGCGCGCTCCCCCACCATGCTGCAAGGCAATCGGCGGCTCGCCCAGCCCCCGGCCGGAGTTGGACCTGGATGAGCCCAAGCCTGAACTGACGCTGTTCGAACGTGTCTTTCGCCCGGATGCCATCGATGCCCGCATTGCCTCTATCGCCCTACCGGCTCTTGGTACACTTGCGCTCGACCCGCTCGTTGCCCTGGCTGATATGGCGTGCGTTGGGTATTTGGGTGCCTCGGCGCTTGGTGGGGTTGGGATTGGGAATAATGTGTTTAACTTGTCGTTTACTTGCTTCAATTTTCTTGGGATGGCTACCACTCCTGCTATTGCGAGTGCATTTGGTCGTTCGGATGGTGCGGAGGCAAGCCGTCTTATTGCACAGGCTTTGTGGGTGGCGGCTGTGTCTGGAATTTCCGCTATGATCCTTTTGGTGTCGTTTACCTCTCCAATCCTGTCGTTCTTTGGGGCGAATGCCGTCATTCTCCCGCAAGCCACCGCATATCTGCGCGCTCGCATTGTTGCTGCGCCGTTTTTCCTCGCCGCAATGGTTGGAAATGGCGCGTTCCGCGGTTATCAGGATACTAAGACACCGCTTTTCATCGGTTTGGTTGCAAACTCTCTCAACCTTATTTTGTACCCCACTCTGATCTTCGGCTTCAAAATGGGCATCCGTGGTGCGGGCATTGCCATGGCTACTGGACAGACGTGCGCAGGCATGGCAATGTTGGCCCTGCTGGTTCGCACAGGTAAGCTGAAGCTCGTGGATCTAACGAAGATGCCAAGACCTGGTGAGATTTTCCCACTGCTTCGCACTGGCGCGGTATTGTCGGTCAGGACGCTGTCTATCTTCTCCACCATCTCTTACGCGACGGCCACAGCTGCACGACTCGGAACCATTGAAGTGGCGGCATTTGAGATTGGACGACAGATCTTTGCGCTGTTTGCACGACTGCTGGATGCTATTTCAGTAGCTGCACAATCACTCGTGGCGCTGGCGCTCGGTCGCGGCGATACCCGACTAGCACGGAAGACAGCCAATCGTATTTTACAACTGGGGGTGACAATGGGATGTGCGTTTGTGGCACTGCTTATGCTGACTATAAATAATGCGCCAGCTATCTTTACGTCGAATCCTGCAGTGCGTGACATGGTGTCTGCGACATTCCCGTTCATGGCGTTTGTGCAACCGATCAACGGGCTGGTGTTCGTGTTTGACGGTATCTATACGGCAGGACGTCGCTTTGCGTCGTTGTCTGCTGCCATTCTTGTCGCGGCGTGCACAGCAAGCTCATTCCTGTACTTTGTGCGTATAAATATGCTGCCGCTGCAGTACGTATGGATGGGGTTGAATATTATGATGGTACTGAGGGCTACATTGCTTGGATTGGGGTATGTTACGAGATGGTCGCCTGTGCCAAGACGTAAGTTTGAGGTAGATGGCGGAAATGTGTAGTGTTGTGCGTTGTGGTGCTTGGTGTTGCTGACTGTAAATTGTAGAGCTTATCACTACTGAGCCATGTGACATATCCTTTGCAATTACTTGTGTGATTTGTCTGTGGTGTAACTTCGCTGCTGAAGAGTTAGGCTGGGAGCAAAATGAGAGGAGAGAGAGAGAGAGAACAATCCAGTAGGTGGCTACTGTGTTCGAACTTTGAAACTCCGCGCTTACACCCACCCCCATAATGATCTTGCCAGGTGCAGTGTACAGGTCACATGAGCAGAACGGAGACAAGGTCAGTCCACAATAATATTAAGAGTGGATACTCTCCCTCTTACGCCTACATACACCCTCTATTGCTATCATTCCCACTGCTAACTCAAAAGCAACAGTTTTCCTAGATGTCCACAAACGCAAGTCAGATACACGCAATTCATCACTTCATCACCACGCAGGACCACGCTCTCCCAAGATCAGATGAACATGGGCACAGACGGGGCCACTTCCGTCCAGAGTGAACGTTACCCCAATTGCAAGCTTTCTACTCCGGTCCTGTTGCAATGATTCGTTGCAAAGCATCCTCCCTGCAACGCTTGCGCAACGCCCGTCCCTTTCTCAATTGTGGAAGTCTTTGGTTAGCCACATAAGCAAACTCCACCGCGGATGCATTCCACACGCTTTCCAAAAGCTCCACACTCCCTTCCGGTAGGGTAAGGAAGGGTGAGGATTCCTCACCCTACCGATCCACACTCTTCCTCACCCTTCCTCACTGAGGAATAATGTGGATCCACAGTGCCCACTGTCCATCCTCTGGGGCATAGAAGCCCCGCCAATTGTGACCCATCTCGCTGGTCCGGAACATTAAATACACGTGCCACAGACCCATGCATCCCTGATATTCTTATGGCCCGGTAGCCTCCGGGCCATTCACGGTCCGACATGATATGACGATCTGTGAGGCAGATTTTGCATGACGCTGAGATAGGCTATCTTTGTCACAGAATATCTCCGTGCTGCGTCACACCGCTCACGCTAGTACGATCTGGCGTGTGGCTAGCGGTGAGCTCGTGATCCGGTAGCGTATCACCTCCTTCAATCTTGTTGAGGAGCTCTACTGGATAGCGAAGGGCGTTCTCTTCTTCGTTCTCCACCTTGTTGGTGCTGACGTACTGGCCGTACTGCCCAGGAACCATGCTGCCCACGAATCCATTGAGAGCCGGAAGGTCTCGGTTCTTGGCAGTGTGGATAGCTCGTGAAGTGATCCATTCTTCGTCTCGATAGTTGCCATCCATGCCGTGAAATACATCATTAATCATTGAAGCTTTGCTGTCCACCAATGTTACAGATGTAGGTAGCTTCACCGCCATTCTCCCATGGCGATGAGGATTGCTGCTGCCACCGGTCTCTGTTGCCCTTCATTCTCCCACATGCAGAAAGTAGTGTGGAAACAAGAGGGCGATGGCGTCTGCATTGGGATCCTGTTGTAGTGCAGACACCCTCATAATCTCTGTGAGCCGTAGATTCTTGCAGTTACTGTAGAGGGCGGAGGAGTTCCGGAATGCATATACGATCTGTCTCCCTGAACCGCCTGGGCAGACAGTGAGTATTTGTCTGAAGTCCCCGGAGAATAACACACACTTGCCTCCGAAAGGAAGATTTACCTGATATATTTCGCGCAATGTGCGGTCGACGGACTCCACACTGAAGGGATGGAACATCACTGCCTCATCCCATATGATGAGATCGATGCCTTTTGATACTTTCTGCAGCTTCAGACCCTACCGTTATGTTGCACGTGGAGTCCGGGTCGGATGGAATGGAGGCCCGAAAGATGTATTGAGCTGTGCGGCCACCGCGGAGCAGAAGTGCAGCGATAGCGGAAGTGGCAACGGGTAGAACTTGTTTTCCTTTGATTTCTAGGAATGAGTGTAGCACTTTAACCAAGAAGGTCTTTCCGGTGACCCCTGGGGCTTCGAGGAAGAAGATGCGATGTTGCGCGGAGGCTGGGGATGCCCTTCGATCACGGATGAAGGAAAGGAGGGGTCTGGTGCAACGGCAGATACAATTTCCCCGAAGACGGATCGCTGCTTCTCGTCAATGCCCGGTACATCGCTGTGAACCATTTCTGTGAGTTGCGCAGTGTCCAATGGCTGTGCTTCAGGCGGAAGCAGAGCCGGAAGGTCTTAAGGCGGTAGAGGGAGTCCGAAATGTTCGAGAGGCTTGCCGGTCATTGATTGCAGGTAGCCCTGTATCTCTAGCAGTACATTTCCAAGGATCTGTTCGTGAGATGCACCAGAGCACCGCCGGCCATGGCGTTTCTTGAAGTCCATGGCCAAGATACGTGTGGGGGCTCTATAAAGAGACCTTAGGGACGAAGGCTCAAAGAAAGTGAGAATGGTAGCGAACACATGAGTGTGAGGAGCGAAGCTAGAATGGAAGGACTCTCGAAGAGCCCTATTCCATTCTTCATCGTTTGCCAGAAACCCGTGTTAGACGCATTCCTCACGGAAGGTCGGGTGCTCCTCGCCGTCCACTGTGCGAAGTGCCTCGAAGGAGACAGCCCATTTGACATGTGTAAGGAGGAGTCTGAGGTAGTACCTTTCCCCTTCCTTTAGACTCAAAGTGTAGATTCTTCCCACGACGTTTGTACCTCCTCATGTGAATGCGACCTGTTCTCCTTCTGTTCTAGTATTGAGAGCACGCGGATTCCAGTACTCCTTCCTAGGAGGAGGGGAGGAGCAGCAGCAGCAGTACTGGAAGGAGGAACATGAGAATTTGGAGGACCCGCACCTCCTGAGGTGCCTGAAGCGCCGGCTCTTCGTACGGGAAAACCAATTGAAGAACCTTTGGAACTCATCGTAGCGCAGATTCCTTGCTCCTTCGTACATGGCGTTCCAGAAGAACCATTCGGTAAGCGTTGTGGAAGGTCGCTGCTGTTTTTCTGCGGCTTGATGTTCCTGACATTCGCGGAAGTAGACGGCGTGATGGTTCTCAAGATGAACGGCAAGTGAAACGATGGAGGGGGGCTTATCGAAGATTTCGAAGCTGAGAAGGCGCCATGCTGCTTCCGAAGCTGACACGTACCTTGCATCCTGGAAGTTGGATATCTCATCGACCGTTTCACCTACTTGAAGGAGCTCCATAGTCACGCGGTCATGCCCCTGGCAGATGTAGTTGAACTGGTACTTTATACTGTAGACTCGGGAAATGCATATCTCCATGTTTACGTGGAACTCAAACAGCTGGAAGAGCTTGGGACTGTGCCACACGACCCAAGAGCTGTCCAACTGCAAGTCTTTAATCCTACGGTTCACTCCAAAGCGTTTTAGCCGTATTTCCACCATCTTCTGGAACTGCTCTCTTGTAAAGCACGTAGTAATGGTCCTCTAGAATGCCTGTTGTCGTACTACTCACTCCTGGAGGCCAAGTGAGGCAACAGAAATCCTTAATCTTCCGGTAGACGGTCGGGGTGGTAAAGCGACTCCTCCAGATGGAGTCGAGTCAGGGGTGAACACTCGGTGTGTGG
>JAUBNZ010001151.1:0-12496 GCA_032355485.1 Bonnemaisonia californica | reverse complement strand
CCTGAACCGGCTGCGCCTTCTGACAGAGGGAAAAAAGGGTAACGGGCAGAAAACGGGCGGAGGGGAGGAATTTGAAAAGGTTTTCCGGGTTTGAACCCTAGCTTCCGGCACTCCTTTCGATCTGGTTTGGCACCCGAGTTGGGTCGCACAGTGCTTGGTTCCTCGGAACCACCCTGGTATCAGAAATATAGGCTGGTGACATTTGCTTGCTTCGGGCAGGTGGAACTTCCTTCGTCGCGCAAGAAATCCTCGCAAACAAAACTCCAAGCTCCCGGGGTCACGTTTCTAAGTCGGGAGATCCACTGTAGGACCAATGGTCCTACCCTAGACCAATAAAGAAGCGCCGTACTGCGTCGCTATAGAGCTGTCCTGTGATAGGGCCGGTAGCGCAGTAGACCTTAGAGGGGCAGAGGGGAACAAGGAGAGAGGGATGTTAACAAGAGTGACTGTGGAGGCTGAATGAAGAGATTCAGTCGCGCGGAAGTGGGTCGTAACGTCCCCGAGCCGCTGGTTCACCGATCCAGGCGAAGGATTGGTGTTCCTGGAAAAATCGGTGACGATTACGGGAATGCGTTGTGAGCAAACAGCGCCGCCAGGGTTAGCTGAGCTGTCACGGAGACGGCCGTGGAAGCACGAATGAGGGTGCAAACCCAATAATCGAACCATCGAGTGACCGCAGAGGCAAGCTTGGCGCAAAGTAGGTACTAAGCTTCAAGGGTGGTTCCTTGGTGCCTTTAGCGATCGGCCAGCAGGTGAAGCCCGCCTGCTATTAAGTACAGGGAAAGGCCCGGACTGTAATGCTGCCTAGTGTATGCCATAACTGCCAGGGACTAGGCTGGGAACCGGTGCCATTACAGGGGCGCCGATGCAACACCGCAGGATGTCGAGTGGTCACTGTAAGCTCACCTACGGTCCCGGTCGCCCTGGTCGGTTGGCCACGTCTGCCCCGTGGCCGCGCGTTGTCAACTGTGTTGTCATGTGGCTATCGCTCGTGTTTGAGGTTGTCCTAGAGGACACGTGTTCGGCTCCCAAGCTTGTCGGGAGTGGCTTTTGTCCCACAGTACCGATACTACTTGCTTCCTCAAATCGATATGCTTATATTTCGAGAGAAGTTCAAAAACACCAAAGGTGGTAATTCCACTGCATTCGTTGCAATATGCTAATACCCTAGTTACATTCTTACAGTAGAAAGAGTTCCAGCAGTTTAAGCAGATACCACGTTTTTCGAAACCAAAGATTAATTCAGATCTAATCAAATTTATGAAATTATTTGAAATGTGCACCTTGAAAGTTACCATTGATCATGACAAAAATGGCCACCTGTTCTAATTGCCGTAATGGATGAATTGAGCCCACGAAAATCTTAGTCTCTGAGAAAAGGTCACTTATTTTCTCTCCAAATCTCCATTTCGAATAATCAAACATCAAACATCTCGAAATTACGAGTACTACTCTGGAACCCCATGTTGACTTTTCAGAGCAGCTGGTACTACAGGTTTGATACACTTTTCAACTCATATGGGAAACTTGGCGGAAATAGAGGGCGGGAAAACCTCATATCCCTGCTTTGTCTCTCTGTAGTTTGGGTCAAACAGATGGAGAACAGAGTTAAAAAAGATGAAATTTGTACAGTTGAAGCATTATCTTATATTATAGATTTAATAAATAGTAACTCGATTTATGCTACTTCTCAATTGCTGAGGCAGCTAATTTCATATAATGGACTTAACAGCTTCGGTACTCGGGAACTAGCATGATTCTGGAGATCTCTATCTGTTCATTCGAGAACACTACTCTTGCAACAGTATTACCTGGCTAGTTTGTGACAAATTCAAGTTCACGTTGAGCTGGGAGCAGTGTATTCTGAAAGCCTACATACAACGAGTCTAGTTAAGATCAACTTGAACTAGAAACAGTCTACTGCAACTGCGTATCTACAAAAATTCTAGTTTCCATCAAGATGAACTACGAACTGTCTAGTGAAACCAAGTGTGTAGAAAAATTGTAGTTTCATTCGCTATTATGGCTAGAAGCTTTTAGTCCACTAGGTAACTAGGTACGAAAACTAGCAATACGGTTTTAGGGACGTACTGCGGCTCGCGCAGTCTCCAGCTCGGCGCCAATACGGCCCACTTCGCCCTACGCATCCCCGGTCGCGGTTAAAGCCGTCGCCTGCTCAGAACGAGCCTCGAACAGCTCTGACACACGTTCGAGCAACTATTTCTGTACAACGGCAACGTCGGGTCTGTGGGGATAATCTTCTGGCGTAATGGGCCCCGTGGCGAACGCCTTCAGAACTTCGCGAAGATTGACTACGGCGGGCAAGTTGCTCTCCCGCTATCGTTCCCTTGCGGGATTCTCCTTATCCAACAACAAATTCCTCGCGATCCCTGTGTCGAGATGGGCACCCTGGAGAAGACTGTTCGAATCCACTACCCTGGCTTCGGGATCACACGGGAGCCACAACCCCGACTAATCCTCGGTTTGACCTAGCAGAACGATCTTCGTATGCTCCGCCCATTTGATGCGGGAATGCTGCTCCAAAAGGGCCTTGACCTGACCAAGTGAATATGTTCCCCCATAAGCAAGATACCCAGCTCCCAGCTGCCTGATGTTCGACATCAGCTTGGGGCTGAGGTACGGGAGGTGTCCATGATGATACGCCGAGTAGATGAGACTCGTACCTGCAGCTAATATCAACTTCGACAAGGCAATGGCCCAGAAGGTCAAGCTACAAATAGGTTCACACCCCTGCGGCATCAACTTCGAGGAGTCATACGTGAACACGAAAGGCAGAAGGATGCCAAACGACTGTTCGGTTTCCGGCCGAACTTCTGGTTCGTAGACGGGATAATACTGCGAGCGGGAAGCAGAAACCATCTTATAAACTTCCACGTTATGCCCCGGGGCAAATACCAGAGTCCCAATACGCCGGCTGCGCTCATTGCCAGCTTCCTTGAATTACCTGGTATGGATGAGCCACGGTCTTGCAACATCCCTGGTCCGGCACCGCTAGGTAGTTCTTCTTGATGCTCCCACACGGCCCCTCGCTCGACGAGGAACATATCTTGGGTGTGACGGTCAGAGGATTTGCGTTCCAGAGACTATCCACTGTTCGAGTGGCCCACCCGGACAACAAGCAGACATAAAGATTTTACTCGGATCAACGGAGGTAGGAAACGTCGGCCAGCATCCCGCCACGAATTTCAACAGGGAAGGGAGCAGGTTTACGCCAGGCGTTCCATGCCGGATACGCACTGTTCATGGTTCCATCCCGTTGCGATGCATGGGTTTCCACTGCCTCAAATCGAGCCCAATCAAAAAGGCGACGTTCAATCGGCTGATTGCGCAGAGTATGCCACTACGGGACGGGAATGTGTCGAAATTGGTAACCTCCGCCGAGATAAAAGTGGGGATGGATCTCTGAACCGCGGCACTGCGGCGGCAAGGCCAGCAATATCACTCCAGCTCGAATCGGGGGCGTACTGTCCATCGATCGAGACTTCAGAACCTCGGGGACTCCACCACAACGAACCAGATTGTCCTCTCACCATACTGAAAGCCTCGTACACACGAACTGAGATGTGTTGATGTGTTTGAAAAACAAATCATATGCGATGTGAGTGCTTATGCAGGTGGTACGACACGCCAGATGGGTCACAGAGTCGTTTAATCCAGGCTGGTTCTACATGCATCGCTGCCAGGGCACGCGCCCGCTCCAGGCGACTCGAACATTATGAAAAGCGCTGCATCAAGATGCAGCGGGCCTTTATCGGCCGGCATTGCTGCCAGGGCACGCGGCCGCTCGGAGTGACTCGAACTTGGTCCAAAACGCAGCTCCAAGATGTAGCTGGCCCGTATTCGTCGGCATCGCTGCCAGGACACGCACCCACTCGAGTTTGCTTGAACTAGATGCAAATAGACGCACCAAGCAAAGAAGAATTGGAACGCTGTACGAGACACATAGAATTTCAAACGAGGCCGGTTATCTCAGCATCAACGTCAGGGCACGTGCCCGTTCGAGGCCACTGGCAATTGGTGCAAATCGACATACCACGCAGCAACAAGGTGTAGCGGAACCGTGTCCGCCGTCATCGTTTCCCGGCCTCAAGTCCACTACACGCTCACTTACGTCCTCATCGTCACCGTTCAAGGTCACACTTTTGGGTCGCTCCGTCGCCCCCGGCCAAGGAACTATGATTCTAAGCACCCCACAGGGAGGTTGTGGCAACCAGGCGTACCCCAAGACCCCCACGGCGCCCTGCCTGTAACCTAGAAGGGAACGCTGCGTGCGATGGTTCCCAGGCGCACTAACAGGCCGTTAGCTCGTTCAAATTCCCAGCTGTTGCGACAAAAGGAGCAGGGGCCAGAAAGCCTACAAGTTGGTTTATCGTTCGCACGACAAATGATCACAAGCCTACCCGCGATTACACGATTATGCACCAACCCGGAAGAGTTCACCAAGTACCCGATGCGTTGTTGCGCGTCCCTACCAGTGGAATCGATGAGGCCACTGGAAGATGAAATCCCTTGTCTCCTTTTTCCCCAAGAGGAAAGAGTACGTCGAGCGGGTGTGATGGACCTCATCTGTGACGAGGAGGACGAGGATACTGACGTGGAGTTGGACTTCTTCGATCCCTTCCGAGCAAGAATGCCGGAAGGGAGCGAGCAGTCCAAAGGTGTAGGTACTCCCCTCCTCAACGTCTCGGTACCGTCCTTCCTACCCTTCACTGCGGAGGAATGGCGGACCGAACAGGCGGAGGACGAATATTGCACGAACATCGTATCACGATGGTCGTCCACCGCAGACTCTGTGTTCTTCGAGGACGAGGAAGGCCTTCTTCGACGACGCGTCCCTCTGGATGGAAGCATTCAGAAGGTGGAGCCGAAGAACCTTCGTCCTCGACTGCCAGGGATGACTCATCCCAGCATCCTCGCTGTGAATGTTTGACTTTACCTGCCCCTGTAGCTTCTATTGAGCTACCAGGAAGACGTGCTACAAGTTCCAAACCTGCCGTTGGAATTTGAACAGTTTTTTGGGAACAGAAAGGAGTACCAGTAGTACCTCCTGGTTTCCCTGTTACAAATGTAGAACATTTTTAATGTTTTAATTAAAATTTTATACTTTTTAATAGCCACGTGTGCATCGTAGGTGCAACGATTGCAATAAAGCGATACCCATCCCCATGGGTAGTTATTCCCAATTTGTCTTGGGTACCCGAGAATCCGTCCCGTATGTAAGCTGTTCATTGTTACAACCCATGGGTTGGCGTTTCACCACGGGTCGGTTAACCAAGTGCCCATACCACGCATTCAGTAGCAGGGGTGAAACCCGTGGCCTGCGGGTGCTACACTTACCGTGCTCGCCCAAAACTGGTCCGTACGGGGAGGGCGGTCGACAAACACCAGATCCCGAGTGGAATTCGGGCGTAAACCTAACCTTCCGGTCGAAGGCGGCTTTGTACTTTCGCTTCGCTTGCGAAGACTGAGTAGGGGCATGCTTTAGGGCGCCAGCCAAACTTTTTAACTTCTACATTTTCATTTAGACGGGCGTCAAAGTATCCATGTCCACGTCGGTTGGAGTTAGAAGCACCGAATCTAATAAGTCTATTGTCGTATATGTTCGGTTACCATGAGGTTGAAAGGCGTCATCCTCGTAGTCCGATGTACCTGCATGTTTAATTAATAGGTCATTGGCTGTATGTAGACGCCCCGATTTTTATGGTGGTCATCTAGATTGTGGAGTAGATTCTGGACTGTCTTCTTGTTGAACTGCTCGGTCTGTCCATTAGTCTGCGGCTGGTAGGCTGTCGACAAATAATGTTTGGCACTTAACATACTGCAGACGGACTCTAAAAACGTAGCCGTAAACTGGGGGCCGCTGTCGTTTAAGACCATATTGGGCGCTCCGTAGACATAAACCCAATGGTCCAGAAGGGCCGAGGCCACCACCTATGCCGTGTTTTCCCTTAGCGGTAGGGCGCGACAGATAGTAGTGAACCGGTCGGTGAAAACTAGAGTGAAACTGTTTCCGTTGGCGATTTTAGGTATTGCTCGTAATATTTCCATGGCGACGAATTCCACCAGACCGGCCGCCGGGAAAAACTTGATTTCACGCTGCGTCCGATAAGGCGAACCTGATTCCAGATGCGCGAAGCAAAATCCCTCGCCACCGCTGGTATATCGTTGGCCATTTGCGGTCTGTAACAGTCCCGACAGAGTGTATAGTAAATCATGGACTCTCCGGGATTCCTGGCCAAACGGGGATAGTTTGAGATGTAGAGGAGCATCGTTCGCATGGACCGCGGGATGACCTTTTGCAGTGAGCCGTCTCGATTAGACTTCCGTACAAGGAATCCATCTCGATGGACGTCGAACTAGGACTTGGAGCCTTCCACGCTCTCTGCCTTCGCTCTACCGAATCCTTCAGTGGTCTGCTCTGGTAGGAGTTCTTCTGGGGTAATCTGCATGGCCTTCGGTTCTTCCTCCTAGCGCCAGCACTTGTGGAATCTCCACCGCTCCGTCTTCGTTAACATCATTCCATGTACCGCGCTCTGTGGCCTGGTGTCCGTCCAGTTCCTTTGTAACGATTAGGAAACAGGAGATCTCATCTTCCAGCGGGGTGATATCCAGTCCATCGGTTGGAATCTCCGAGAGAGCGTCGGCTTGGCGATCGGTAACACCGCGCGGTGCTCCACCAAGTAGTCGAATTCCGCCTACCGGAGTCTCTATCTGGCCAACCGTCGGTATGCGTGCGAGAGGCTCGATATACATTTGAGGGCGTTGTGGTCCGGTTCAAGCGTGAACCTCTCACTGTAAAGGTAAGGGTGTAGGTTAAATATATTCCAGATGATTTTGAGACATTCAATTTTGGAAGTGTTGTAATTCTTCTCGGCCATGGCCAGCGCACGATTGCAATTTCCGACTGGTTTGCAGCTTCCATCCGGTTGTTCTTGAAGCAGATTGCAACTGAATAGAAGGACAAAATCGTCGGTTTCAACCGTATACGGCTGACCATGACCAAGTAAGGCCAAGATCGGCGTTTTGACCAGACTTTTCTTGAGTTCTTCGAAGGATGCCGGTTTTTCTTTGGCCAGCAGTCCGAACTGGGTCTGTTCCCCTTTCTTCAGCTCCTTATTAAAGGGACCGCGATTCGGGCGAAGCCAGTAACGAACCGGCGATAGGCGTTGCAAACCCAAGGAAAGAACGAAATTCCATTGGGTTGTGGGGTGTTTAGCCTGTCCGGTGGCCTCTGTGTTGCGCGTTTCCACCTCTAGCTTGCCCGCTCGGATTACGTACCCTAAGTTTTCGACCTTATCGGAAAAGAATTCTCATTTGCTCAACTCCAGGGACACTCCGGCTCGTCTTAAAAGAGGTAGACCTCCTGGACATGTTTTTCGTGATCCTCGATGGTCTCCGAATAGATGATAACATCTTCAAGGTTGACCAGCGCTAATTTCCATTTGACCTCCGATGGGATAGTGCCAACCGCCAGTTGGAAGGTAGCTTGAGCATTCCTTATACCAAACGACGAGCGATTAAACCTATACAGACCGCTGTAGCTAGTAAAGACCGTCTTGTCCTTGTCCGTCTCGTCTATTTCTACCTGCCAGTATCTACTGCTTCAGTCCAGCGTGGTTAAAATCGCAGAACCCCCTTCAAGGAGTCTATGAACTCGTCCATCCTAGCTATAGGATACGAATCCAGTTCGTTCAGCGCGTTGAGGCGTCGTTAATCGACACAGAACTGCATGGACCCGTCTTTCTTTGGAAGAAGTACCACGGGACTCGATCATTCGGACGCTGAAGGTAAAAATTACGACCGCATTTGTCAAGGGGTAAATTTCGTCTTCTTCGATCCTGCAGGTTCTCATTCCTGCCCTATACCGTGGTTGGGGGATCAGTTTCGAGTCCAGTGTGAGGTCCATCCGGTGTCTCACGCCTCAATTTTTCGTAACCAGCTGGTCCACATATCCTTGAACTCGTCCAATATTTCTGTGACTTTCCCCTTTTGGTCTTCATCCTTGAGTCCTATTTGGGCTTCTTATTCCCACGCTCGGTCCGCGTCGGTCATTTCGCGGCTGCCTTCGCGTTTCACCAAATTACCTCCCCCTCCTTAGCTTGCGGATCCTCCACACGAGGTTCGTCGATAGTCGTCTCGTCGACCGCGTAAATTCCGGCAGGGGCTGGCAGGGAGATGGCGACGACCTATTTTCTAGCACCCGAATGGCCTTGGCTCCGAAGTTGGAGACCAGCATGGAGGACGGACGTTTATGAAAAACGTGCATAACTCCGTTAGCGGCTAGGGAGAGGTGTTTCTGTGCCAAACGCGGATATCCTTGGAGGATGCATAGGCCCCCTTGTTCAGAATGTACCGTCACGATTGGTTGCGACATGGATGATATCACGATGTCCCACGAGGTGCGTATCTTTTTGGATACTTTATCAGCGGGAAAAGGGAAATATGTTTTGTTTTTGTAGTCGCTGTCGCGTGCAGCTCCCGTCCAGGGCTTCGTACATCCAATAAAGGAAACCAATTGGGCGTCATTAAATTAGATCTCCCTAGAGGGATGCACGATTTCTTTAACATACCTTTCAATAAACGAAGTGCCAAGGATGCATTCTACCGCCATATTGTTCACTTCTATGAAATATACTTGAGCCTTCAATTGGTAAATCTGCACCGTTAGAGAAGGGACTCCGGCGGTCCTGAGCTGAATTCGTTGAGAGTCAACGAGTCCCTGTAAGGTCCTTTGTTGGAATTTCAGTCACCAGGAGTCGGGGAGATATTTCATGTGGACTTAATTCGGCCCGGCGCCTGTACCGGTAACGGCAACCAACGGGATCATCAGGGCTTTCAACAAGCCGACCAATGTGGAGGCATCGTAGATCTGGTGTCTCAAGAAGCATATCGGTTCGGCCGTTCGCTCTTCGACTACCGCTTCATCCATACGTAATGTGCTTATTGGTCCTTGTGGTGGCTATTTACCACTGGGGTTGGAGGGGTCTGTCACCTCTGTATCTTCTCCAGGTTTTTTCCGTCTCTGTCTCTTTGTTGTGGTCTCCGTCCAGGGAAAGAGTCCCCTTCTTCTCCGAAAGGTTGACCGAATTCGGATTACACGAATAGCCCCTCTTCCGCTGAAAATTACTCTCCGAACGGACAGCAAAATCGAGCATTGATCCGGATGACGAGGGGACAATTCTCTAGATTGCCAGAGCCGACAATACAGTAACAGGATATACGGACTCCGGCTGTTCTGGGGAATGCCTGAGCCGGTAGATACGGAATGGATCATGGAGGGGGGTAGGATGGAGGGGGATAAAGCGAAGCCAACGAATACGGGAGGATAGGTCGACTAGGCCGCACCAAATTCCTCGAGTTACGATTGGAGGCAGACGCGTTCCTCCACTGCTGCTCGGATCAGTCTTGCACCGAGCGTGGGGTTTTGATATGGGCCGTGCGTAATGATGAAGAACCCATACTCGTCTCTGAGGACACTAGCGAGGGCGTCCTTTTGTCAATTGAAAATATTCCCTCCTGTTTTCTCCATTACTTTCTTCGTAGAATGTTTTCCTCTTCGCGATCCTCGGTGACCAGGACAGACTTTGAAATAGATGATCCACCAGGACGGGCCGACTTTCCTCGCACCGTTGGATTGACCTGGAGAACTCCAGCGGCCGTTTTGACCGCACGGGAGCTCCCCTCGAGGGCTTTTGCATGCCTCCCCACAGACTGATATGCCAATAGCGGATGGACCGCTAGGTAATTACGGATTACAGAACGGGTGGCGGCGAGGAGCTCGTCTGCAAAACTGGACTTCGTCGTTCCGTCTGAAAAGACTTTTCCGTACATTAGGGCCTTCTCACACAGTTCATGGGAATAGTCCATTTTAGTCATTGAGTTCGCTAGTTGGAATCTCGTAATATCCGCGTAGGCTTCCGAAATCACCACCTCCATGACGTATGTCTTAAGGAGATAATTGAACACCTCCGGAGAGGAATCCAACATCCCTGACTTGTGGACATCCGTCGCCATTTTATCCCCTTAGGCCTTAATTAGAGGAGTGCGTACGAGGGCTCATTTAGGAACAATTGGAAGAATCAGAATACCGCGCCCTCGGGGATCCTCTTCTGATTACACGCCTTCTTAAATTTTCCCAGGAACGAAATAGCCGATTCAAGATCGCAGCCGCCGAAGAACTGTAACTTCATCTGGACTTCCAACCTTTTTCGGTACTTGGGGATGCGTCCAGCAACCATTCCGCCGTAGCTGGCCGAACGAAGTTCTAAACGGTATTGAAGACCTTGATTAGTAGGTCGTTGAGGAGGAAGATGGGTGTAAGTTTTGGTTTGGCCCTGGATCTTTTGGACGCCTTTCTAGGGATCCATTCATCTGTTACTGACGATGGGCTTTCCGAATCGGATTTTGCGGTTTTGGACTTGAAGCCAGATTCCGACTCCATATCGTCACGATTCTGCGTGTGGCTGCCACTGCGGGACTTTGATTTTTCTTCTTTCGGCTGGAACTGGACTTAACATGGCGGTAGGCAAAACTTGCATTTTTTGTGGTGGGAGGCCAAGAGTCGGCGTCCTCTTCGAGATGCTGGGATCTTTCTCCAGCTGTAAATTTGAGTAAATATTCTGCGTTTCCCTGACTAGGTGCGACCATTCCCCAAAGGGGAGAAATTCTAGATCTGTTTTGGGATACTGGAGCCCGTAAAGGAGGCCCGGTATGGTTTCGGTCAGGTCTATTAAGTTCATCTTCGTGAGCTCCCGTCCCATCAGCACCCTGGAATTATCCGCAAGGTCGTACAAAATGGCATCCACTATGACGCCGAGGACATCGACGCGATATAAGGCCAAGAATTGACTGAGATATGTCGTACAAAAGTCCGGTCGGAATGTAGAAAGTCAGTAACCGCGAGAGGGGGAGGGACGTTCCGACGGAAAGGGGGTAGCACGGGGATGAGGCTATTTCAATGGGCGCGCGAGCTGGGCCGGAGGTTGATGGAATTCCGTAGCGGGAGCCGGTAGCTTGTAGACTAGTTTAGGGCCGAAGGGTGCTTACCTCTTTATATTTTTGGGTTGGGCGCGAGAAACTTGGTTAAGTATGCTCGCGGATTTCGCACCTCACTTCTGTAAGCTAATTACTCTAATTCTATCATTTTCTAGTTACTTTCTAAATTGTACTACCGTATTTCGGAATATCCACGCTAGCCACTCCGGGACAGGGTGTCCGAGGTGACCTTACAGTACGCTATGGAGGACTCGCCGCTTACCTCGCTGGACAGGGCTCACAGGTGGACGCCGCCCAGTACGCTCTGGGTGCCACGTTTACAGGTTGCCTGGCCACCTTCCTTAGCCGACCGGTTACCCGGAAGTGACACCCAAGATTGTATCTCAGGATCGTTCGCCGGGACCGGATGTCCTCACACGCCGAGATCGCATTGCTGACCATACTCTAAACGTGGAGGAACTCGCATCGCTGGGCAAACGTACAGGACGAACAGAATTGCATCGCTGGGCAACCGTACACGTGGGAATCCTCACATCGCTGTCCATTACAGTAAGTCTAGGCAACCATGTTGACACTTTTCGCAGGCTACCGCGAAGAGTACTGGAGATTGTACTACAGTAGAGAGCTGTGTGGCGTGTTTATTATATGCTATCTACGTTGGTTTTGTATGCTACTCGTGGCTGGCTACTATTGGTACTGGTGGTTTGGTGACAGTCCAGACCTTGGTCTGACCCCCTACGGAGCCTTGCTGGTGCAGAAACATCTAGAATAAATGCGCTACCCATCACTGCAATCTCGAAACTGGGGAGTACTTCATGTTTATAAGTACTACGTACACATTACTCCACGGACAGCCAGCTATTGCCACGATGGACCTTAGGTTATGCGATATGTTAGTTGTAAATAACAGGATTACATACTGTATATCATATACTGTGCAGTAGTACTGTCTTGTAGAACTGTAATGTGCTGCATGTTGTATGTTTTAACCGTAAATGCTTGATCGGAGCTGTTGAAAGAGGCGCATACTGTGAAGCATAACAGAGTAGTGAACTGTATGATGCGCAGAGACCTACAGCTCTAGTACTGTACTTCTGATTCTGTAGCAGAGCAGATCATAGCGGTTCCGGCCGCAGCCAAAGTACTGTTGAAACGGCAGCTTGATTCTGGATTGAGTTTTGCAGCTCATCCACACGTGGTCGTACAATGATATTCGGAAACTCGAAAGTGCTCAAGAGAATGCACAGTCTGATATGATGAATATGATGATGAACATGAAGAGGGGAACATTTGCCTATAGTTTAATAAAGTTTAAAAGATAGCCATCAGAACATGTCGATAAACCTCTGCTTGAGTAGTGATAGGGCGGTTTCAATAGTAGACCAAGCCACTACGAGGGTGAGAAAAACCGAACGGCGAGCGGAGCTAGGGGCCTGCGATTGGTAGAAAATGTAAAGGGAAGCGTAGCAGCGCCGTAGAC
>JAUBNZ010001149.1:0-12507 GCA_032355485.1 Bonnemaisonia californica | reverse complement strand
CGTCATATTATCACCCAAAAAAGAAAACGTAAGTCACAGAACCAGAATCTTATTGACCTATTAACTTGATGCGAATGCGTTGTTACTTAAAGGTCTCGAAATCTGCCATAATATATACGGAAGAGATCATGAGAAAACCGCTACCTTGTTCAATAATGTGGGCGCTCTGTATCTCAGATCTGGCTATGATGAACAAGCTCGCGAGATGCACACCAATGCACTAGAGGGCAGACTCGCCTGCTTCGGTGAGAACCACCCTGACACCGCTCAGTCTTATTCAAACCTTGCCCTAGCGATTGCCCAGATGGGTGAGAAAAAGCAGGCTAGAAAACACTTTTTGAAAGCGATCTCGATTTTTGAGAAACACATCAAAACAGAGCCTGAGGGATATGCTGCGGTGGTAGAAAACTATGCAGAATTTCTCAGTGTGTCAGAAGATAAAAAAGGCTCATCTAATGTGATCAAGAAAGCCCAAAAGAAGCTCTCTGCGGTTTAAATTTTAAATGGCACATTGGCAAATAAACCGATAGTCTGGGCTTCATGATTTCAAGAAGGAAAACCCAGTACGAGATTAGCACATCGCTAAGACACTACCTATACCATTACGGTAGGCAGTCTGATATCCCTCTCATTTATGATGATCTAGCAGCCTACATTGGTGCGATGCCCTATGAAGATCCGAATGGAGATGAGACCTTGTGGCTTACCGTTTTCTATTCACCAGAAGTGATGGAAGAGCTGCGAGTGAAGCTTACTAACATCTATGCCACACTCAAGGTTGGTGGTGATAGCACCTATCACAAGCATCTAGAAGTGGAGCGTATAGACCTCGGAGAGTTTGGGAATTCACGTCCATTTAGGATTAAGATTACGAATCAATTTAACGATAACTCAGACTACTATTACGTGAAGGTAGCAGATGCTTCGCGCATCTATGGGCTGGAGCTAGAGCATATTCTCTCGCCTAACAGAATGAACTATCTCGTGAATGGTAATACGCTCATCGAGAACCATATAGCAGGTCTTCCTGGGGATGTTTTCCTAGGTGAGTATCTTCATAAAAAGAAGATAAACGAGGTGCGGATAGCTAAGGAATTTGTGAAATTTAATGAGCGTTGCTTCGTTCGTCTACTGGGCGATATGCGCTCGGTGAACTACGTAGTAGACATCACGCCAGACTTCGAGGAAATCCAGTATCGCGTCCGCCCTATCGACTTCGACCAGCAGTCCTATGAAGGGAAGTGTAAGATCTACCATTCCTATAATTTCAGCTCCAACAGGAAGATAACTCGACTCAGTTTCAAGAGTCTTAACCGCCGCACCATCCGCCAATACGCAGAGGAAGAACGCTCACAAATGGCGAATAGAGCTGCCTCAGCAAAGAGAAGGCTTACCGGCCTACTCAAGATCATGCGGAAGGAAAAACTCGCCCCTGAAGAAAACATCACTCGCCTTGCTAATGAACTCAACAAGATACACAACACAGATATCTTCACTGAGTGCGACACCATGGGCAAGCTCACCGAAAAACACATTCACTACATGTTAAAATTATGATCATCGCATTCAACAAACCGTACGGAGTACTCAGTCAGTTCAACGAAAATCCAGACAAGCCCGGTCAGAAGACACTCGCCGATTTTGATCTCCCACCAGAGTTCACGCCAGTAGGCAGACTCGACATGGATTCCGAAGGGCTCCTCCTCATCACAGATGAGAAGCAGTTCGAGGCAGACCTACTCCGCCCGCATAAGCAGCACGTCCGCACCTATATCGTCCAGGTAGAGGGCAAGCCCACCCTGACAGATATGCGAGATATCTCCGCTGGTGGACTAGAGATCCGCGGTCATACCACATTGCCGTGTTTCGCCCAGCTCATCGGTGGCGAGCCTAGAAAACTTACCCCTAGAGAGCCGGCTGTGGACCCAGTTTCTAATAAACGCTCATCTTGGATCATGCTTAAGCTTAAGGAAGGTAAGAACCGTCAAGTCCGCCGCATGACCGCCAAGCTAGGCTATCCTACACTGAGACTCATACGCTGCAGCATAGGGGAATATGACCTAGGCGACTTAGAGCCAGGGAAGTGGCTAGTGCTAGATGATGATGACATCGCCGCGCTGAAAAAATACTAATATTGATGAGGAAAAAGAAAGCAGACATTTCGAAGCCAGAAAACGATATCAACATCATTCTAGTTGTGATGTCATGTTGCTGTTTGTGGTTTCTGTTTTATGTGAATTTCTTAGTGAAATTTTATTACGGATTCCCTCTCTTAACCCGTCCCGGAGGCAGTATGACTTATGGAGATGTGGGGAGCTTGGCCTATTACATCAAAGTAGATAACTATCCCTGGAGTGTATCTAGTCTGTTCTGGTGGGTCACTCTAGTAGCATCGACTTTTGTTGTGGTGACCACTTGGTTGAGATCTAGGAAGTTCCAGTGTAAATGGCGATTGAGATTTCTATCATTATTGATGAGCTTGTTTTGCTTTGGCTTTGCCGTCTTGTGTAGCAGTTTCGAAGATTTCACTGTGAAAGACACCAAGTATTATATCGGGTATCTAAAAGAGCACCTTAAAGAAGTTGAGGGTGATCCAATCTGGGAAAGGCAAATTTTACGAGAAATACGTTTATCAGAAGAGGTTTTAAAACAATGGGAACTAACTGAACCTGATTAAATTCTTTAGCGGATCATACCTTCCTTTCATGCACGCAAACTCACAGTAGAGCGGATCAATGTACATAAAAAATCCTAGAATCCGCTACAACGGAAACTAGGATTTGAAATTTTTCAGATAGGGAAATACTCTATGGCTGTGGTAAGATCACAGACTTCGAATAATGATGCCCATTCTGTAAGAGGAACTTTGATAGATCTGCTGCAGAAGTAATGTTCTTTTTATCCAGTGAGTTCATTCCGCCATCAGAGAGAACGAGAATGCTTATGTCTGCACCTGCTAATCTCGCTGAGCTAGCATCTGGAATAGTCAATACCGTGTCGTCTACGAGGACTTGATTGCCCTTGATACTCAGTTTTTTAGTGACTCCATTTGTTTGCACCACCACACGTTTGTATTCTTTAACTCCTGTGCTAAGTGTGAACTCAAAATTAAAACTCAGTGTGAAATCAAAGATGTTCTCTGCGATGAAATTCTCTCTATCAACAATTTGCGAAGAGTCTATCAGCCCATCGAGCGCGGGTTTAGCGAGTAGTTTCTCGAACGCTTCATCAGGCTCAATGCGTTCTCTGTAGAGTGAGAATACCGGTTTGCTGCCACCGGCTTCGATCTGGTCTTGGTGAATCAATCTATATCTGACCATAGAAATATCTCCACCCTTATCCACACCATCTACATTGATCTGCCCATTGTATCTGTCAGTCACTGCAGAGAAAAAACTTACCTCTATTGGGTTCGAAATCTCCTTAGAAGAGTCGGGACCATTCTCGGTTGCGGTGTTCTCGCTTTCCTGGATGAGTAGCCATTCATAGTCATTGCCGGTACGGATCACGATGCCTTCTAGATCCTTACCTACGGAGTCAAACACCTCTTGCGCAAGTCTGGATGATCTAGCTTTGGAGTGTGAGCTCTGCCATGCGCCCACTGCCATCTTGGTCATTCCCATGAGGAGTCCCACGATGACGAGAGTGATGGTCATGGAGATCAGCAGCTCGATGATGGTGAAGCCTTTCTTCGCTTTTCTCTGGATAGAATGTGAACGGGTATTTTTCATTTCAAATTTCATAGTGTGTGAATGGGTGTTAATTTATCTACGGACTGCCATGTTTACCTCAGTAATGGCATTCCCAATTTTTGTGAAATCCCAGACTCCACTCGAAATATAGCCGTAGTTATTTGACTTGAGCCTAAAGAATTCCGCCCTAAATGCGATCACCGCTTTATTATAAGTATCAACATCTGAAGCTTCAGTGATGGCACTATTTACGATGTGATAGATTTTTTCGGGATCAGGTACAGGCTCCATTACATTGCTATCAGGAGACTGTATTATCTGAGACATTTTCACTACGAACACTGGGCCCTCCACGGACTTTGCTGATAGCTCAGCCTCTAATGAAGTATCATCCGCACCGATGGTTCTGACCGCAGTCTGGATGATGTAGTCACGTCCTTGGATGCCGTTATTGCCAGTGAAAGGTGGCAAGATACCGTCATTATTATTGTCCACCGGATTCGCTTTATATTGAAACATCAGCACTGCCTTAGTGCTATCTTGTGAATTTATTATCATCTTAAATGCCTTCTCAAATGAGCTGGTGAGAGCCGCTCCATCAGCATCTTTGTCTCCTATTCTTAGAACGCTCATCTCCTGAGACAGTGTGTCTTTCATCCTGTTCGCATCCTTAGTGCTGAGTGCGCGCGAGATGTTTTTCTGAGCTGGGCCGAAGACTCCTAGGAAAGTGGTAAGTAGGAGAGTGACCACACCCATGGCGATGGCGACTTCTACGATGGAGAATCCCTTGCGGACCTTCGCGCGGAGGGATATGTCACGGGTTTTGGAAGAGAGGTTTTTGTTTTGTGAGAAAGTAAGTAATTTCATAATTTTGTGTCAAAAGTGATTGCTTTATCTTGTGTAGCTGGAGCCCGTTTTCTTAAAATTCTGCATCACCTGCTCCACCGATGATCTGGTTAGAACTGCGGAACTTGGCCATTCTACCATTTGCCCATATCTTAAATCCGCCCACGTCTCGTGTTGCATTACTGGCGGTATCTGGAGTGTTAATGCCTGGTCTAAGCTTACCTGCTTGCACGACAAACTGTCCATTATTCACGGGATCCCCACCAGGATCTACGAGAGCTCCTTCTGAGTTAAATTGATAGACATAGCAGTTCTTACCACTAGTGCTGCCGGGGAAGACTGCTGTCTCAGTTGCGGATACTGACTGGTTGCTGAGATTAGCATTAAAGTAAGTATTACTAGGTAATGTGGTAGCTCTGGAAACTAATCTCCATTGAGTCACATCTGCTATGTCAGTTACAGGAAGACCAGCAGCATCTCTGCCAGTCGCCACGCCTATCATTCTAAGATAACGCTCACGTTTATCAACATTATCACCAGAAGTGTCTGCATAGATCACCACTCTAGTAGGAGAGCCTGAGGATTTCGCAATCTGGCGTGCTTGAGCGAAGATACTTTCTGAGAGAGGCACCGCTGTGCTGACGCCTTTAGATGACGCCATGTTCTTGATAGCACCCACACCGAGTCCTAGTAAAGTCGCGATGATTGCCATTACGACGAGGATCTCAACCAAGGTGAAGCCTCTGCTCTTTTTTGATTGGGGCGAGTGGAATGAGAGGGTGTGAGGGCGTTTGGTTAGATAAGGTAAATGCATGATTTTGAGAATCCTTTTATTTGATTACGAGACTAGTGGATTTAGAAACCACTAAAAGCTATATTTTTTAAATTACTCAAATCTGACAAAGAATCAAGTAAAAATGTAAATACAAAGTAACTTCATTTAGAGTGAATTCCTCATTATTCGTCATTTATACAAAATAATCTGAATAGATGACCACAATAGAGCAGTCATATTGGCAGAACAAACCGCCTATCCATTATGAAAATACAAAAAATATTCAGCAAATTCAACCTCCGCACTATCTCAGCGGCTATCTGCGTGTCACTCGTCAGCTCATGCGCTTACGAGAGCTATCCTGTGAATTCATCCCACGGGAACAGCCCATACAGGAGTAATAGCCCATACAGTAACTCACGCACCGTCTCAGACCCTACCATGCCACTTATCCTAGGTGCCTCTGCCATTGGTGCCATCGCCTACTACGGTAAGAAAAGCCATGATAGACGCCATAGTTCAAACCATTGTCCTCAACGAAATTATGGTTATTCCAACCATTACCGTAGTTCTTCTAATAATCATTACAATCATAGCAGCCATAGAAACCATAACGTGCATGCTAATAACAATCACCGCACGAACCACACCAGCAGCTACCACAGAAGCAACAATAATAGCAGCAGTAATCATAGTAGTAACAGAAATGCCGTGCGCGATAGCTACCGCAACAGTGCCCGCGAAGCACTAGAAAGAAAGCGCGATAGCCAACACAGCAGACCACAGGCCACTCGCCCGCACAGCTCACAGGTAGTTTCTAACTCGAGTTCACGCACCCGCACCAGCAGAATGAGCCCAGTCAGCATGCGACCTACTAGCACTAGAACGGCTTCTAATAGCACGAGATCTCGTTCACGCGACTAGAGGTAATCTACCTAGGTAACTCACCGGAACATGCCCAGCAAACTTCAAAGTTCGCTGGGTTTGTTTCGCTACAGGCTGGGCAGTTTATGTCAGGAGCTGTGATTTCAGTAGTCTCTATTTTGATGACTTCTCGTAAAATTTTTAGCGCTCTTTCGTGATCCTTACCTTCCATGATACAAAGCGCTGGATAGAAAACTGGAATAGGTATCTCCGTCATCGCGATACTCTCATTCCTTATCAACGTAGGGATACCCTGTTCCTCAAGCTCCCTCTGATATAGACTCACTTTGATGAGGCTAACATGTCTAAAAATTTCTATCATGAGTCAACTTTATATCAGCTGTGAAGGTTTAGCTGAAGGCTAAAATCATACCAGCATAGGGAAAGGCATCGCCGCATCCCTATGTTTGTATTGAATATTATGCGTTCGCTGAAAGTGAACCTTAGCTTTAGGAACGTAATATACCATGAGCTTAATTTGTATCCTATTTCTAATGATCATAAGGTTAGCCTTCAACCAACTCATTACTTCTAATCCTACATAGGGACGCGTCCCTATACTGGTATACCATTGGCATTTAGCCAATAAAACAAAAAAGCCCTCAAGGCAGAACCTTGAGAGCTTGGTTTTAAATTGATTAGTCTCCTATGAGACTACTTCTTGTAGATAGAATTTCCTGCGGATAGGAGATCGCTACAAGCTGTCTTGAGTCTTTCACAGACGCCTTGCTCGCCTTTCTTGATGTAAGAGCGTGGGTCATACTTTCCTTTGACTCCTACTTCTCCGTCTATCTTGAGCACTGACTCGATGTTCTCACAGATGTGAGCTACGATAGGGCGTGTGAAGGCATACTGAGTGTCGGTATCGATGTTCATTTTGATGACTCCGTATCCGAGTGTCTCACGGATGTCCGCGAGGTCTGAGCCGGATCCACCGTGGAATACGAAGTCCATTTCTGCTTCCGCACCGTGCTTGTCGATCACCGCTGCCTGGCCGTCACGTAGGATGGTTGGCTTGAGCTTTACTGAGCCTGGCTTATAAGCACCGTGGACATTTCCGAAGGTAGCTGCGAACATGAATCTGCCGATGGGAGCGAGTGTCTCATAGACCTGGATCATGTCTTCTGTAGTGGTGTAGAGCTTCTCTGCTGGAAGATCTGAAGTGTCGTGTCCGTCTTCTTCTCCGCCTACGCATCCAGCCTCTACTTCGAGGATGATGTTGAGCTCAGCACACTCCTTGAGGAGGCCTTTAGAGATTTCCATGTTCTGGTCTAGATCTACTACTGAGCCGTCAAACATGTGTGACTGGAAGAGTGGTCCCTTGCCCTCTGCGATGCGTGCGCGTGACGCATCGAGTAGTGGACGGAGGAAGCTGTCCACCTTAGCTGGATGACAGTGATCTGTGTGGAGTGCCACTAGGATGTCATATTTCTCCGCGAGCAGGTGAGTCGCCTCAGCGAGAACGATGGCACCGAATGCCTCATCCGCTACTGCGAGTCCTGATGCGAAAGATCCACCACCAGTAGATACCTGGATGATGCCGTCAGAGCCAGCTTCCGCGAAGGCCTTGAGCGCACCGTTGATGGTAGCGAGTGAAGTGATGTTGATGGCTGGGTATGCGTAGCCGCCTTTCTGGGCAGCGTCTAGCATCTGTGCGTATTGTTCTGGTGTTGCTACGGGCATTGTATTTTTGAGTTAGGTGTTAAGTTTGATGTGTTAGGCTATTAAATGAAATTGAGCTTAGAAAGGGATATCGTCACCGCGAAGGTCATCGATGGATGGCTCGCCACTGCCTTGATCATTAGAAAAATCAGGCATGTCATTCGAGCTGCTATTATTAGCAGGTGCCGCTTGGTTTCCACCGCCAGCATTACCACCGCCGCCTGATCCTGCTTGGATTTTCCAGCAGTTGAGGTTCACATAGTATTTGCCCTGGTATTCATTACCACGGATGTCGAAGCTTACATTGACCGCTTGACCGACTGCGAACTGGTCGAGAAGAGCGCATTTGTCTTTTACGATTTCAAATTTGATGTCCTGCGGGTATTTAGAGTCACCAGTAGTGATGACAAATTCGCGCTTAGTGAATCCTGAGCCAAATGTCTGGATGTCATTGATGATTTTTAGGTTGCCTTGTGCTTCGTACATGCGCGCAGTTTGTCTTTTCTCTATTCCTTGTCAACTCTGATATGGACTCTAGTATGGCATTAAACCGACTCCGCGCAGATCTAGAAATAAGAGTCATAATGATGACGAAATATTACTGATTTGGAGCTACTATGGCTTTACAGTCTCTCTATCGTTTGCCTGTAGTCCTCGTATAGAAAGGTCCTCGTCTAGTTGTGGCCAATGTAATCCAAATGGAGATAGCGTTATATCGCTTAGCTCTTCATGTGAAGCCGATCGGAGACGTTCATGATCAGTAATAGGGAAGCTAAGAACGGCTCCGCTGTTCATCTCCACAATAATAAAGCCGTCTCTATGTTCAGCCTTCTTGGGGGTATCAATCAAAGTATTCATGCCATTTTTGGATTATAAGTTCTTTGTGGGATTCAGCTAAGTCTTCTGCTTTGCTTAATTGTTTGGTCTTCAAGCCAACAGATTCTCGAAGAAAGACTTCACCTTCTAGGATAAAAACAGCTTCACCTCCGCCCTTTTGCACATGCACGTGAATCGGTGTGTGGTCATTGCTGTAAAAGAAGAATCTGTATCCGTCTTTGGTGAAAACAGTTGGCATTAATGTAAGGTAGCACCAACTCGATTTTATGAAAGGCGCAAATCTCTAAAGAAATATACTTGGACGAAGGAATTGAGCTTGTAGCTAGGTAAAACTTTAATAGATCGACACCGTGTAGGGCCAGCTACTTCGACTTATCCAGTTTCGTCAATTTTAGAGTGTAACCTCCTATGGTGAAAAAAACTCCATTTTTTCCTCCTGTGGAGAGGTTCATTTTCTTTCCTTCATACTTGGATGAGTTTCTGCAGGATATTGTATGAATTTGGTTAGGCTGGATCACTACAAAATGAGGAGGATGACAGCACACATGATGGATTCTATTACGTCCTATAATGTATGCAGAGAGCTCTTTATCTGAAAGCTGACCGGGGGCAATAAAAGTACTAACATGATTCACCGCAATTTTAATGGGCTTGTTTGATACATTACGAAACTTTGCGACAACAACATAATCTCCTAAGTACATATTCTCTTCTTTGGATTCACTTTTTGTGATTGAGAGAGACTCTACTTTCCAGTCTTTGGGACTGGAACTTGGTGGGAGAAAAACTGAGGCACTTAAGACCGAGTGGAGTAGGAAATAGAGTAGATAGAGATGTTTCATTTTAGGATTTGCGTCGGAACAGTGAAATGATTTTAGAGGGGATAGCTAAACAGGCGATGGCTACAGTAACTAGAACAACGAGTAAGATGATCGTATAGTAACTAGGTGAAATGACAATGTAGTAGGTGTCGTGCAAATGTAAATCTGGAGTGTCTTCTGGTATTAAATATGGCTCCCCATCATTAAATGTAATCGCAGGATCAGTAGTTAGCGATTGCGCTACTTCTGACATGCGCTGATACTCGTAGATAAAACATCCAGCTAAGCCGAGTAAAATAGCTACTCCTATTATTCGGACTATTCGTTTTAGATTCATCTTTTTAGCAGGACGTCCTAGCATAGCTGACCCTGAGTAGAGAGCGATGGGGGACTTTTGTTTAGTGGTTATAGTCGTGTGAAAAGTTCGAGATCAAGACGCCTTGTTCGCTATTTCTGTAAATTGTAGTTAGGGTGATATTGATACCACATGTTAATGTCTTCAGTGAATTCAAATCTAGTAGAGATTTTTATGGATTTGGATTTTACTTTATAAATTCCAGCATATCCAAGTTCTGTATTCTTACTGTGTGAAGCATGGAAGAAATCATAGCCTTCCGAGGAACCCATATACCATAAATATGTGGGGAAGCTACGAGCAAAATTTTGAATACTCGCTAAATCTGAGTGAGTAACCTCTTCTATGTCCTCATCATTGAGGTAGATAATAGTCAAAATAGCTACTAAGATTATGAGAGTAGAGTAGGCTAGTATCTTGCGGGTAGTCATTTTTTGGTTACAAGTTTATTTATACTGCGGTGGTCCGTATTCATAGTCCATGTCTGAGGCGAAGGTCTTGATTGTTGGTTCGAGTTCCCACAAATGCTGATTGAGTTCAACGTAGTCTTCTCGGCTTTCAAGTGGCATAATTTTGCTCAATTCTTATCTATTAATCGATATCTAATGCTCTGCGATGTTTTGCTAATGTCGGAGCCATGAGAAATGAACCACATGATGTGCAATAAGAACCTTGAGCATTGCGGCTTGGTGTCATGAAGGTCATCCATCTACCTTTCTTGGGTCGTATCTGGAGTGTGGAACTACCCATGCCAAACAAAAACATGTTACCTAATCCACGTTTCAATCCAGCTTCAGCAGAAACCATAAGGTCTCCGCAGTTAGGACAAATATGTTTCTCAGTGGGCATTGTTATTTTAGTCGAACAGGTTGTTTAAGATATGGAGGAAAAATAATAAATCCCTCTATAGTAGTCAAAGGGATAATATCTTCAGCTTCATTTCTCGTTACTTAGGTTGGATGACCATATCCAATGTCCGATAATTGCAAGTCCAAGAAATATGAATAGTAGTATGAGTTCCAGCCCTCCAAATGAAAACGCCAGTGTGTTCGCTATAATTTTCATTTTTCGGTTAAAAGTAACCTACTTCACCAACGTAGCAAAATAAGAAGGAATCGGAGCCTTGATGACTAGGTCGCGTTTGGTGAAGGGGTGTTTGATGCTGAGTTTGGCGGCATGGAGGGCGAGGCGTTTGACTCCTTTTTCGCCTTTGCCGTCGTTACCATACTTTTTGTCGCCTACTACGGGGCAGCCTTTATCTGCCATGTGGACGCGGATCTGGTGTTTTCTGCCGGTGAGGATGTTGAGCTCTACGAGGCTGTGAGTTTCGCTCTTCTGGAGGACTTTGTATTCGGTCTTAGAGAGTTTGCCTTGTTTTTTCTGCTCGGGATTCGACGCAGAATACATTTTGAATACCCCTTGTTCTACGAGATAGGAGCTGATGATGCCTTCTTCCTTTGGCAGGTGACCGTGGATCACGGCATAGTAGGTTTTGTTGAAGGTGGACCACTCGGACTGGAGGTAAGTTTTCACTTCCTCAGTCTTGGCGAATACCAGCACGCCAGAGGTTTCTCTATCGAGACGATGCACGATGAATACGCGGTGCGGAGACTTGTGGTTTCCTTTACTCACGTACTCGGTGAGGTTATTGTAAGCGGTGCGTTCACTCTCACGTTCATTGCCCATGGTGAGCAGTCCGCTGACTTTATCGACTAGGATAATATCGCGATCTTCGAACAGAATGTTCATTCCCTTCGGCTCGTATTTTCTAGGCGGGCGTTTGAATTGCTTGTGATTGTGAGACATTAGGCGAGAATTATGCCTGAGCTTCTGGTTTTAGCAAGATCAAGCTTGGAGCATTGTGAGAGGGAAATACCGTAAAGGGTAGGCAGAACGCGTAGCAAGTAGCCGCTCTTTGAGCTGTAGCGGGTAGCTCTTGATCGTTTTTCAACGAAAAATGATCGCTACCTGCTACTTGCTGCAGCCGAAGGCCTGCTACAGTCAGAATATCCACTAGACTCTCTTTAGCTGGCTGACCCTATGTGTCTATCATCAGATGAGGCGTCCGTTGGGAATTCCTTACTGAACTTGCAGCGATGGCAGAGGAGCTTGTAGACCTTTGGGAGGCAGTTCGCCAAAATAGTGAGGATGATGGGTGGTCCTACGATCATGGCGCAGAGTGCCATCGGTGAGCCTTGTCCACCACTGACCGCACTGGGAGTGGCGAACGCCATGTAGGTGAGAACTGTGACTAGGACAATCACGCTGAGCCAGGGAGCGAATCCACGTATTTTCTGAGCGGTTCTGCTGCGGGTGTGAAATAGATTAACCCTACGCTTTAATGAGGTATGGCACTCTGGGCAGCGGTCAGGGATGTGCTTGGGCCATGGGGTCTCTATCACGTGCCGCTTCTCTAGCGATTCACGAAATTTTGCTGGCTGAGGTATCTCACTCATAGACGAATACTGACCGTTAGAAAGGTGCAATCAAAGCTCAAAAATAGATTTTGCGGACTACACGTGTTGCCTCATTGAAGCGGACACCGAAAAAAGTCTAGTATTGCCGAGAATAGCTCCCGTTGCCTCATAAATGGGG